>JABASH010002814.1:0-18629 GCA_019776445.1 Tomocerus maximus | reverse complement strand
TGCAATGTTGGGATTAGGAGTCCCAAGTTGGTTGGGACTATGCTCCTATGTGAGGTGAATGAAGTTAAATAGATTTCATTTTGCTACTTTACTACTGTTTTTATAAGCTTTCACCTTCTATTTATTATCTAATTAAAACAATAGTGATTTTGGCTCAAACATGCTGAGAATTTACAAGTGCTACTCTGCAGATGAACCTTAGAAAGTAAGGGAATTTAATGTTAATTTGTGGAATGTAAAGATATCTTTGTAGTAAGTTTTGTCATTGTGCATTTTGTTATAAAGCGGAAAGGAACATTATTATTGTGTAAATTGTGGTACTAAGGACATAATTAAACCCGTCAAAACAATAGTTACCTAGCTGAAAGAAATAAATATATGTACAGCTTGGTTGATTCTTCATTGCTGATGTTCAATTTATGTTACTGCCTTATAGGTGCATGCGAGTGTGAAACTCCCAGTTCTTTACCTGATTGACTCCATTATCAAAAATGTCAAGAAAGAGTATGTCAGCTTATTTACGCAGAATATCGTATCTACCTTCTGTGGAACTTTTGAAAAGGTGAGATTTATCTTTGGTAATATTACTGGCTTGTTTGGCTAGACTGAAGCTGAATGTTTTGTTGTATTATTATTTATTTATTATATATTTTCTTCAATTTAGAAATGAAGATATTTTTATTTTGCTTTAAGTATATAGTTGATACTGACGATGTTTAAATGTGTAAATTTTGCTTAGGTGGACGAAAAGACTAAATCACAGATGTTCAAACTGAGGCAGACTTGGAATGACCACATCGCGGCGAAAAAACTTTATGCAATAGATCTGCGGTGCAGAGAATTGGATCCTAACTGGCCTGTATCTGCCCTGCTACCAGCTTCTAGTATTCACGTAAATCCAAGATTTCTAAATAGGGTATGTATGGTTTGAAGTATTTTTTAGCTTAAAGTATACACTTAAAAAAGAAACCATTTTATTCTATTACACAATATGAATGTTTTTCTAAATTCCCGATACAACAGACACCAAAAACTAGTCCAACTGTAACTAGAACAGCCCCTGTTGCCATAATGCCCACCATAACCCCACCAGAAACGTCTGCTGCTGCAGCTGGAGACCTGACTGAAGCTCAGATGAGGGAACAGCTTTTAATGAAACAAAAAGAACTATTGGAATTACAGCAGAAAAAATTGGAGTTGGAACTTCTGCAAACTAAAGCAAAGCTGGAAGAGGAGCAAAATAGGAAGCAAATTGAGGCCACATACAAGCAACAGCAGGTAAGAAGAATAACAGTATTAACTGCAATTGAATAATGTATCTGTCATGAAAATTTCGGTTTTGTTCAAAGTCAATTAGTCAATATTCAATGTATAAGTAACTAAATCTTTTCACTTTTCCAAGACATCCACACGTAACCTATATCATTCATTTTTAATCTTTCATTTCATTAATAATATTTTATAATTTAGTTAATAGCATTAAAAGTAGACTTTGTCATACCATAGCTATGCTATGTCGTATGTTTTCTTAATTACACATTGTGGACAATATTAATATTTCATTTGTTGTTTCATCACATCACAGTAACGTCATCTGAGATGCTTAATTACTGTCATTACATTAATGGGAAAATTTTGAGCATACTCAACTACTAATTTATGTCAAAGTGATAACTTAAGAGATTTAATATGAATGAAATTTTCCTCAAAACGTAATCTTTGTAAAGTTCTGGTTGGTTGGCTGACATAACATAAATACTTGCCATATTATTATATTGGTATGTCAATGCCAACCAAAATAAATGCTAAGTACGAACGGATGTATTATTGAATTTTTCGAAACTAGGCTCATTCATGATTCATGACTATGACAAAATGTTGATAATAGTTCGAGGCGTGCTATGTTTGATTTTGAGTACCAAAGCCAAATAAGTGCAATGTATGGATTTTATTTATTTTGTGTTTACATCTTTTTATCTTAGCAACTTATGCAACAAGCGGAGATGGCAAAACACCAGACTGGCGTGGCTGCAAGTATAATCGCATTAGCTGGACCGACAACAACTATTCCTACTGGAACAACACCGGCATTTGCAAAGCCAGCTGCTATTTCAACGCATGATACCTTCGCTCACGATCCCCGAATTTCTCGACACGCTCATTCAGTAAGTATGAAATGGTCTAAATGCCTATTACATTGAATAAAGTCAATATTAGTTACCATAATAAAGTTAAGGGTGTATGTATCATATATCAAGTGTTCTATTTGTGGAAGATTAGATATATGGCCGCAATTTCGGGTCTTATGCGTGTAAATTCGCAATGTTGCGCGTGAATTTACTATGGCCGCCGTTTGTTAATATTAGTTTATGGATGTTTAAATAACGAGTTAATGGAGTTATCAAAAATATTTTTCAGGGTGACAAAACGAAAGCATCTAGTACTCCACAATCCATTGCTGGAAAGGGGGATATGAAATCAACAAACATACTTACTCAGAATCAGAAACAAAAAATTTATACCGATAGCGTTGCAGTATTACCAACTAGAAATCCTGGGACGGCAGCATATCCTGATTTACATGGCAAACAGATGAATCCTGCTAAAATTGAATCGTCAATACAGGATATGTATCCTCGACATGAATCACCGCAATATGATAAAGAAAGTCATGTACAAGGGAAAAAGCGACATTTTGAGGTATCAGAAATAAATATGTTTAAAGAGAAAGATGTAAAGAAAGAGAAGGACAAAGGACGCGACAAGAAAAGTCGGGAAAGTAGTCGAAGCAGCAGGGACAAAGGTCCAGACCGTAGAAGTAGAGACCGAAGCCGATCTTCTGAAGGAAGGAAATCCAAAGAAAAAGAAAAACGAAAACCCGCTGTTAAAAAAGAACGCACTGAATCTGGTAAGTAATACGAATTATTTTTAATTAGCCATCTTTCTCATCAACCAATCTATAGAAGCTTACTCTTTTCACTATCGATCGACTATTCAACTAACTACGAATCAAGGACTATTGGATATGAAATCATCGATACCAATGTAGATTACACCTTCCATCAATTAAAAAAGCATGTAGTAGGAGAAAAGGGCCTGAAAGTGCAATAGTGTATGTATGTACAATGAATTTTGTGGTAATGGATTGTACTTTTTGCAGAGGATGACTATGAAGATGAAATGAAGGGGTACAGTGCCTTGACGATAAAACCTCGCCGAGCGGATTTAGTTACTTCTCCTTCAGAAAGAAAAGGCTCTTCCTCAAGTGGAAAAAGTATATCACCGGTACCAATGTCCCATAGCCAAAGTGTAGTTCCCAAAAAGGATAAGGATTGTTTGTCCAGCAAAGATAAAAGTCGAATGAACAGTTCCCCAAAGGAGCGGCATGTCAGCCCTGTTCCTAACAATTTGTTGACGAAAAAGTTTGATTCGTCACAGTCCCAGGGTGGTGGTGTGGAAAATAATGGAGTAAAGTCCTCACCGTCTCTTAGTGCAAGTTCTTCAGTCAGTGGTGGGAATTCTGTTAGCGCAGGAGAATCATCTACATCTAATGAGGGTAGTCCGACAAAAAAGTCAAGGAAAGTTGGTGGTGATGAGAAAGACAACAAAAAGGATCGGCAGAAAGATAAACATAGTAGGAAAGATAAGGACAAATCTCGATATAGTAAAGATAAAGACTCTAAAGATAGACGGAAGAAAACGCAGTGGAATGATTACAATGAAAGAAAGTCTGCGGTATTGGGAAGAAACTACCGAAAGAAAGCAGGCGTAGATGCAGAAGAAGATGATGAGACTTCTGACTCTGGTAAAAAGAGCGGACTAAATTCGGGCTCCATATCGGGAGATATTGACTTGAGGATTGATGGTCTGAAGGATGTGGACCTGCGAACAGAGACTGAATACACTGAGCCACCAATGAAGAAATCACGACCGAATTCAACAGCAAGCAACAGCAGTGGAGCTATTGGGAATTCTGGGAACCTCATCGACGAGTACTACGCTTTTATTACTTTTATTCCAATACAAATCCTATATAAAATGATATCCAAGATACTTCCTATAAGTCTCATTGCTGCCCCCCGAGAATATTTTTGGAGACCATTAGCGAATATATTTTTTACGCTTAAGTCAATTTACTACTAGTTGCTTGTTGCATGCACCGTTCGTTCTTTTGTTAGTCATACTATATGCAAAGCAATCAATCTAGAATTTTTATAGGGATTTTGAGATAATAATGAAACAAATGTCCTGCTAGTCCAGTACAGATACAGTCAGAATATAATATTTACTTTTACGATTGTTTACTACTTAATATTTACAGTATAACAATGATTATTTTCATAATTAATAGAAAATATTTATTTTATGATAGGTTTTTAATATTTTGTATTTATCTATACTCTTTAGCAGAATATTTGTTAGTGTATCTGAAAATTCCATGTTAATATGGGGTCATTGAAATAATGAGCAACGTACCACATCTGACCAGTGACTTAGGTGTGTTGGTCCTTTCACGACTGAAACTGAAGTAACAAACAACCCGGGTGTTGTAATGTGAATACCTACATAGTGTATATTATGAAGGGAATGAAACAATTCTAGTCATTTTGATCTGTACTTTACCTCTAATTATAAAGTTAAAATTGTAGCTTGTAAGAAAAGGCTGGCAGTGAGCCCCCGTTCTTAGTTTACATTTGCGTACTTACACCGGCTGCCCTATATAAACCGGGACTTCTGTTATTTTGACGATATAAAAATCTTTCAACTAATTTATTTTTCATCTGCACGACTATAGAACGTATCTGCGTGCATATCCTACGTCAATTACATCCTTCGGCGTGTTTTGTTCTTGTTCATTATCATCTTTACTTCATACAAAGATTGCCTTGCGATGCCAATGCAATTTAGTTTATGTGCATTTATTTACAAACGTAATTGAATTTTAAGAAATAACTTATTTCACTTTAGTATGAAAAATCTATTCCACATCATAGAATTTTTATCAATCTGAAAGTGTAGGATAAGGGATTTTCTTCATGATTAATGTGATTAAAGCATGTATTTGTAGAGATAATGTATAATTGCAGTTGCAGGGACTTTTCCTAATGGTTATTTCCATAACTTGTGCATAATACTGACATCGCACCTACCTTGATTCATCGTATAATATCGGATGTATATATCATACCAACATTAGAGTTATATTTAAGAGTTCTGTTCCTTTCCGTTACAATTAAACGATGAAGTCGGGGCCTTTTCTATTATGGATCCGTTTGACGGAGGAAGTGGATTTAGCTGATGATGAGTGAAAAGAGAATGATTGCTTCAACTTCATTTCCAAATGAAATGCTGCATCGTCATGAATGAATCACTTGAATGCGTTAGACTTCCATATAATGTTCGTTTTCATCAAATGACAGATCTCTTCATTCAGATCATGGTTCCTACTTAACAGCGAAAGGCGAAAAGTTTCATGTTTACTCTGACAGAAGGGCAAGTAATAAAGACATGCTATTGCCCATCGAAATACTATAATTTTTTAGAGAATATTGTAAATTCGTTTTTGAAGCTCTGTGTATGCGAAGATGTAACAATAACAAAAACAAATAAAGTTTTCAGTTACATTTTGTAGTTGATGAAATTAATGTATGTGAGTTGCAGTAAATTGACTATAATGTTTTTATTCTTTCTACCTAATCTTTGTAATGGAATTTAAAACTGAATTTTCTGAGCGATAATTAAAAATTGTCAGGTAGTAATTTTGTGAGGTTGTTCATTTTACGTATACTTACAATTAGTCTAACTTTTATTCGCGATTAAATGCTGTAAGGCTAATCTAATAGTAAGTATTAAGTACCTACTTAAGAATCGATTGAACGGTCATGCTTGATGTACAAAGAATATTAACCGAGTGAAGTATGGGGTGAATGATCCGATGGGGTGGATTCTCACTGTTCTTGAAATAGTAATGTTTCTTCCATGTTTTCCAAGTTGTCTTTATTGTTTAATATGAAACGATGTCAATGTGTCCTTTTTAAGTTTGTTTGGTCGGGAGGACGTTGATTTACGACAAGCTGCAAGTTCTAGCAGCTGGTCTCAAGTCAAGAAGCCGTCTGTGAGCAGTGACAGCGACCTTTTGCCCGCCGAGAGACAACAACCGCCCCATGAACATGATGAAGATATCCGGGAGATCCTACAGAGACAGAATAGAAGTCGACCACCGCCTCCCATTTCCCCTGCGAATTCTGTGGGCTCTAATCGTAGCTCTTGTGACCCGTTAGGAAGACCCTTGCTCTACAACCGACTTCCAGGTATGTCTTTCTCTTCACAAAATATATTTATTTTCTGATTTGTTTTGGGAATCTATTGTAATTATTGTCCTTGATTTAATTTAGACGATCCTGAAGAAAGGAAAAGGAGCTTGGACACGCGCTCCTCTTCGATTGATCCTGTTGAACGTTTCAGAACTCAGTACATTGACCGCCCTATGCATGCTAGCGGTGAGCTCACTCAATCAGATGTCAAAAATGCGTTTGTCCGAGCCAAAGAGGAGGTGGAACTTGGTCACCTCAACAATGAACAGTTCGAAACAATTATGAAACAGTTGTCACAGGTAAATAAATAATCATTCATATTCATAAGTAAAAAATTGTAATGGACGTAAATAATTTTTTTTCGACTGATTTTGTTCGCTAGATCAACGAAGTAAATAAAATCCGCGAGGTCCAAATGCAGCAACAAATGAGAGGACCTAATTGGCCAACTCCTGCACCCGCCCCTGGTCCCAATCCTTGGACTGGTAGGATTTCAAATAAAAGTTGTGCACTGTTCCGCAGAAATCTTTTAATTTGCACTGTAATAATATTTATGGTTGTGGTTTTGTAGAAGCAGAAAATGTTTGGGCAGCAGCAGCGTCATTTGGTCCACGGGGGCCAAATGATTTTTCAGCAATGAACAGATTTCCTGCTCCTAGCGGCCCCAACACATGGCAACAGCCAGGAACAATGATTCCTTGGGGTCCAACCGCTGTCATACCATCTGGACCAAGAGGACCTAACCCATTTGAAGAAGCTATGCCTCCGGCAGTTATGGACGACTTTATCCCTGTAGCTAACCCCATTGAAGTGCGAGTGATTGAGAGAGACTCCGCGAATGTTATTCCTCTTGACAATGTAATATTATAACATTTTTATTTGTATTCTTTGGAAATGAAAATGCCGGCTAATGCACGTTTTTCAATAATTATGCAGGTAAACCGCCAAATTCGATTTTATGGAGAAGCTGCCATCGTACTTATGGGGATGATGTGCGAAGAACCTAGGGAGATATCTTTTCAGAGAGACAATAGGACAAAAACGGTTTTAATTAATGGGAAAACTATGGAATGCATGATAGGAGAGTTGAAATATTTCGAGCTGAATCGCAAGCAGCACACCTTGAAGCTTGGCGCCCCTACGAGGGAACTTTACATTGACAAATTACCGTATGAAGCCTTATTTGGCGGACCCACAGTTAGGGTAATATTTCATTTCACATCTAATTTACTACAGTTCTGGTCATAATTAACAGTTTTTCGCTATGCATTTTTATAATGTTGGTGGTTGTTTCATTGATTTTTGAATGTTTTGAATATCAGATATCTTTAGATGGTCGCTACCACACTTTTCAATTAAAGGGACCACCACCCCAAGTGGAAGTTGGCAAGAAGCCTAGATATGATTTATTGGCCGGACGAGTCAATTTAATAGTTGACGGAAATTCCGTTCCTATTTATCTGGATGAAAAGCCGCAGCTACTGGACTTAAGGGGACTACCAGTTGTCCTTCGTTTTACCGAAGATTTCCATTCAGTTACTTTGAACGGTAGACCGTTCCGAACAAATTTCGGAGCTCGACTGCCCTTCTCTATTACTGTCCCTGGAGGTGGTAAACATTTCTTAAGATTTTCTGCTCTGACACCGGCAACTGAAGAGGCTATGAGGACTTACGTCCGTATTAAGCACAACGGTCCAAATATGATGGAAGAAAATAGCACGAATCACTTCAGAGGAAGGGGAGGCCACATGATGAGAGGGCGGGGACGAGGAATGGAATCCATGAGAGGACGTCCGCCTATTGGTCCAACTGGAGGTATGCCACCTCCAAGACATGGTCTGCTACCTGATCCCCATCTTTCTGCTATGGAACAGCCAACATTCGAATCCAATCCATTGGATATGTTAGTCAATTTCTTCCCACCCTCGGATATGCCCAAGCCAATGGACAAAAGAAAGAAAGATCGCTCTTACGAGACTGAGACTTCTCTTATAGAAGAAAATACTTCAGGGAAAGAAGAGAAAAGTACTGAAAATAAACCTGAGGAGAATTCTGGCTCCGTTAATGTTTTGGATCTTCTTGCCAAGTTAATGTCTGCTGGGCTGCTACCTGCAACTAGCACAGCTTCTACAGATGAGAAGAAAGAAAACGACCCTTCCGACGAGGCTAAAAGTGAGAAAATGGAATCGGATGATAAAGATGCAGTTAATCTGGAAAAAGATTCTAAACCAGCTGATGTGGTCGCTCAACCTGAAAAACCAATTGAAACCAAACCAGTCATTCCGCCATTAGAAACTGTCGATATTAAGTTTGGCGATAATTTGAGAGAAAGACGTGACAAAGTCGTGGACCAGATTTGTACTGGAGTGCAGTGTGGAAGCTGTGGACTGCGTTTTGCTCCTGACCAAACTATTAGGTAATTTACTTTTACTTTGTTTTGATTTTTATATGTAGTTTGTGCAATCGAAACTTTTGCATAAGTTTGACATTTCTCCTTTAAACAAGTGATATTTGTATTGTAGATATTCCCAGCATCTTGACTGGCACTTTAGACAGAATAGACGAGAAAAAGCTAATTTCCGAAAAGCCCAGAGCCGTAAATGGTATTATGACTTGTCAGATTGGATACAGTTTGAAGAAATTGAAGATTTGGAAGAAAGGGGTAAGAACTAATTTACGCTTAAATAATTCTTTTGAGTAATTGATAATTAGGAAAGCAGTTCGTGTTTTGTGTTTGTGAAATATATACTCATGAATCAGGATCTGAGGATAGCAAACTTAAATTAATATGATTATGGTTTTAGCCGCTAGTTTATTTGAATCTCATTTGGCGGATGATGATGGAGACAACAAAAGTCCATCAAATTCTCTAAATCCAGAAGAGTGTACTGTTTTGGCTAAAGGTCATGAAGGAATGACTTGTCCTCAATGCGGTGAAGATTTTGAAACATTCTATGATGAAGACAAAGAGGAATGGCGTCTTTTGAATGCGATTTTGGACGAAATGGACGGCGAAACTAAACTTTACCATACTTTGTGTCATCAAGTAAGATATTTTTTGGATTATAATATTACAATAAAGTCAGTAATGCTAATATTCTCTTATGTAATTAGATTATGATAAAAAATAATTTTGCATTTAAAACATGTATAATTAAAAAAAAACTTTTTGCAGGATTATTTGAAATCGTTGGTGGAAGAATCGACAATCGAGATGCCAAATGAGGAAGAAGTCGAGGACGATGCCAAGTTGGACATGGAGGACGTGCTGACAGTGCCTGACGGTGACGATGATGATGATGATGATGACGAAGTTTTAATTCTTAAAGAAGGAAAAAAAGAAATAGTTGTAATGGAAATAGATGTAGATGATGAGGATATTGTAAAAGCACGTAGAAATTCTGAAACACTGTTAGTAGATAATAATATTTTGAATACCGAAAAGAATGACGAGATAAGTTTATTAGAAAAAGAAAAAAATAATGAAAATGAAATTTCAAAAATCGTTGTTCCTTCTCCCATTGTAATTCATGATATTGACGAGGATTCATCCTCATTTCTTCCGGGTATTTCTGATCATACTGAGGAAGGAGTTTTCGAATTTGCCTTAAACGAGGGTAGATCACGAGGCAATGTTTCACCTATTCCCTCACCTGAAGAAAAACGAATAGTTTATGAGAGCATGAAGTTTGATTTTCCAAGGACTATTAAGTTGGAACCTGACGAGGAACTAGAACAGCCAATGGAAGTAGATCCATTTATTTCTACTAGTAGTAAAGATCCTCTAGTTGTTGACTTAGAGGGGCATTCACTGTCTGCACAACCTGCTGAACCTGAAAACATTGACTTAACTGTCGACGACGACTCCATGGACGAAGTCGACTCTGGGTTTGCGAATGCTGTTGCAGAAATCGATGGAAACATTCAGGACACAGGTATGTTAAGCGCTTACTCTTTTTGAATTAATAATCTAATAGTTTCTTTGTGTCAATTTTTGCTAGTCTAATTATTTCTGGTCGATTGCTTTTGTGATTTACCAGTTGGGAGTATTTTATTTTATAAAATGTAATATAATCCCATAACTTGATGTTTTTGTGACCCAATGACCCAATTTGTACGAATTGACATTTTAATTTTTATCATAATTTGTACAAATTGACATTTTAATTTCTATCACAATTTGTGCAAATTGACATTTTAATTTCTATCAAATGTTTTACAAATTAAGTTAAAGTATTTGACAATGTGGCCAGTTTACTTTTTTGTAATGGGATGTTTATGAGGTGTTTTTTTTCTTTAGGTCCCACACAAATGCCTTATGTTCCCGCTCAAAAAATCCGCATAAATATCTCTGGAGTAGATATTTCGTCAAATTCCCCAAATAGGAAAGGAGAAGATTCTGATGGTCATAAGGAGAGTTCGTCCGGAGGAGTTGATTCCAATGAAAATATTTCGGAGAAAGTGTCTTCACCGATGGGTTCGGAAGAGACAAAATCCAGTTCAGATAATAATGTGTTCACTGAGGAAATGAAACGACTGAAACCGCGTCTTGTAGGGAGAAAACTTGTGAACTGTCCCCCGAAGAATACAGGAAAAGAAGAGTCAGGCCTGTGCACAATTTGCTGATTGTCACTTATAATTACTAACACATATATCGCAAAAAGGAAATCTATTTGGCCAGGTGCCTTGTCGTTTGTGTCCCGTCTTGTCTCTGTTTATCTGATGTGATTTAAGATGTAGTTGAAGGCCAAATGAATGGGGACAGGACAAGGACAAGTTGTTTTATGTTATTGTTATATTGTTTGTTTCCAATAGTAAGAATTTTAAAACTTTATATAGGAAATAATGTATGCATTATTTCATATTTTTGTGATACTAGGATTAGGTTGTGAGAATCAAAAAGTGAACTTAATATTAGGCATTGAGAAAACTTGAGTCCAGTCAATTCTGTTCCCTTATTCGTTGTCGTTCGTACGCACGAAGAAATCTTTTTGGATTTGTCTGTGTATGTCCACTGTCCAACGATCCCTTCCATCGCTTGACATTACAAAAAGTACACCACTTATCAATACTGTCCAATGTATAAGAGCAACTTACATATTTATACACATCACACTTGCGTTGTAGTTGCAGGCAAAATGCAATGCAATGAATTACTATTACTTATTATTACCTTACTTAGCATGATACAGAGAAATAGCCACTGGTCCCTAAAGGAAAATAAAACTTTTATTTATATAACGTTACAAACATCCTTTTTTGTTCAATTTGTTTGCTTAGTTATGATTTTTAAGTAATATCTAACTTATAATACCCTTATTGCTAGTTGATACTTGCTACATATTAATTATATATCCGAATATCCGAAACATCACCATATTGTTTAAAGAATTAGGGTTTTTAGCTACTGTGAGTTTTCTATTGATTTTTCACATGCGTTTACGCGAAAGGTAGTCAAATCTTAATGTATTGAAAGGTGTATATAAAAATGTCAGGTTTGGTGGATAGAGTAATACAAATACGTTAAAACCAGGTTAAAACTTGCTAGAATTACCA
This sequence comes from Tomocerus maximus, assembly GCA_019776445.1. Classification (NCBI taxonomy): domain Eukaryota; kingdom Metazoa; phylum Arthropoda; class Collembola; order Entomobryomorpha; family Tomoceridae; genus Tomocerus; species Tomocerus maximus. Next base: position 6,759 of record JABASH010002814.1, on the reverse strand, counting down.
TATTATATAAATCAAAGGCTTCTTTTAGTATATTGTATTCGTTTTGTGAGGAAATTATTCTCCAACGCAGTGCTAGTATGTTTAAGGCTTAAGTGTAACACAGTGTAGTTATGTAATGAGTTGAAATGTAAGCATTATACAAGTTCCTAATGCACTAAGCGGGTTGACAATTTTATGATTTATAGGACTTAGAATATATATTGTAGAATGAGTCATTTGCCATTGCATATAAAATAATCGTGTCCGCATTGGCACATCTTCAACTGAGAGACACATCACTTCACTCACAATATTTAAGGATCATAGACTTCAAATTAAATTGAAGTAAAATGCAAATATGTAGACATTGAAAAAATACCACAGTAAAGAAAGGTGCCAACCAAAAGTGCACGATAAGTTTTTACAAACACATAATTATAAAATGTAAAAATATTATTGATTTTATCTGCAATATGCTTCATAGATATATTGAGCATTGCCCATTCTTCCCGTTTAACTTAGTCTACGCAGTTTGTATATAATTCTTATGAAACTTCCTATCATATTACAGATATTCCGTTATCGTTAGTATTAGTGTACTAGGATTAAAAGGCTTTTTTGTTATAGATAGTTATATTATAGCATTCAATAGCAATAGCATTCTTGTCTTTAGAATTTAAATAGTTTAGTTTGTTTAGTAATTTAATTCTTTCATCACAGTTCAATATCTTGCATTCTAGGTGGTAGAAATGCATTATAGACTAACAGTTAGCTGAAAGATTATTGAGTACTTAATAGAAGTACCTACATAATATCACCAAAAGCATCATAGTGTGCCATTAAATAGTTATCGAGCATACTTATATGCATATGTCATGTTATATATACAACCGGCCCTAAATAAGATTCTAGTTTATTGTACATAAATTAAATAGGCAATATTGTGCACAGAAAAAATCCAAAATGAAAAGTATTTATGTGCAAGGTTTATTGTACTTCAGGTTCAGGTTTATAGTTATCAGTAGTAATAATAATATTTAGTTTCATGAAGATAGTTTTGAGGTTAAAAGCATGTGCAAAATAATATTGACATCGTCAGATAGGAATCTAATTAATCACAATTAATTTAACATATCACTTGCGTATAGGTAAAGTGCCCATCATTTACAGCAAACCAAAAAACGTTTAGATTTTAGCTCATTGTGACATCACTAAAAATACCAAAAACTTGCTTATGAGTACATATATGTTGGTGTTGTAATTATTTTAAGTATATATGTTGGTGTCATCATTAAAGTATCCTAAAAGTGAATTACTCGCCCATCGAAGATTTCGCCCCCGCCGAAAACAACGAAATTCTAAGTGACATGAATTTAACGGCCTGGTCGGCTGTATTTTGTGGCCTAAGCGTGTTTTGACATGGAAATATAAACTGGAAAACTTTGGAAGAAAATTCATATTAACTATAATGATGTATTGATGAGTTGACGGTTTAATAAAAGAAAACGATTCAAAAAATATTTCCCTACTTGTAATTAAAGTGTGTCGAAGATAAGAGTTTTAGTGTTACGTATCATAATATTCAGAAACAACATAAAAATGTAGCTGGTTATCATTTTTGTTCGTACATATAATATGCCTACGATTTTATTTCCTTGGCTAATTATAGCTCTTCAAAGGTTTAGTTAAAATACTTGTTACTGAACTACAGCAGAATGCAACGAAGTGAAATTACAAAACTGTAAATTAGGTAGTAGAGAGGGACTGTATGTGTACCTGTAGATAATTAGAGTAAATAAAAATGCTATATACTTTTCCTGTAAATCTTAATAAAGTTTAGAATAAGTGGATACATTCATACATTTAGCATATAAGTACTTATAAGTTAATTTTAATAGTGCATTCGCAGAATTGTTGGTGTTGGTTCACATTAATTACCGGAATAAAGAAGCTCCTTTTCGTTTCTGAAATTACAAAAATATTGTCTTGACCTATTTATTCAGGCATTTAATTCTCATAACATGTCACAATAATAACTACATATGTACCATATACTAAACCCACGCTAAACCATTGTCATACCATACTACCAAATCACTTGTATATAATAGCACTTGACTTTTTTGGACTTGGGTAATAAGTAATATAAGAATAAGATAATTAGTCAGAGATACATTAAAATCATCATCATACATCATTCTCTATCCTCATAAAATAAATATTTGGATAGACAAATTGCATTGTAGAGAACAATATCGTAATCTGCAGAAAGAACTATTTTGAATGTGTACTATTTTTCCATTTTTCCCCAGACTGATGTGAGAATTCCCGAAATTGATTTGAAACCTTGATTTGAAACCTATCTACATAAATATACATTAAAATGGCATGGATACATTTTGTAGTCTTCGCATAATCACAATAATCAGACTTGACTGTTAACTTGAGAAGCATAATAACAAAATACCAAATGCAATAGTAAGAAAGAAGTCAAGATCAAGAGATCACAGATCCCGATTCAGGAATCTTTTGGATTCTTTCAGTTTCAGACTGGGAAGCTATCAAAACTCTTGACTCCAGAAATCGATTTCGGACGAAAACTCACTTGCTCCGTTTTAATTAGACATTCACACGGACTAATCCTTAAAACAAAGATCAAAATGGCACACAAGGTAAAAACAGCGATTAATATAGATCTCAAAGTTAATAAAATAGACATTCCTATTTGTCAGCATCAGATTAACAATACTTTCTTATGCGTTTTCACAGCCTGAATCCAAGCGTGAGGAGTTTCGTCGTTACTTGGACAAAGTGAGTTCATGGGAATAGGAAGTGAAATCATTACTTGATATTTTTATTGATTTTTATTTTTAGTCGGTAAGTGTAATTCATGCAGGTTATCTTGTTTGTAATTATCAACATTCCAGGCTGGAGTGATGGACGCTCTCACTCGTGTTCTTGTCAGTCTCTACGAAGAACCAGAAAAGCCAGCAAATGCCATCGAATACTTCCTGGATCATTTGGCTAATGGAATCCCAATGAAATCTGAGCTTGATTCAATAAATGGAGAAATAGATGACTTGAAGCGCAAAGTAATCTGATCCCCTTTTAGCAAATAAAATATTCTAATAATATAATTACACAAAAGGTTGTGTGATCCTTTTCCTGATGGTCAATAAATATGTAGATCGCTGAAATACAAGCAGACAACGAGAAATTACGTGCTCGTCTGGAACAGTACGAACCCGTAACACCTGAATTGGCTGCTCCCAATCCGACCGCTGAACCAAACGCTGCATCCGCCGAACCCGAAGCAGAGGATTAAAATGAAATTTTCATAATATCGACTCTGATTTTCTCTATTTATACTAAATTCAAAAGCAGACCGTCTCATTTTTCACCATTGCACCATACACGTCCATAGTTATAATCATAAGAATACATCACATCATGCAAATGCAAATCTAATATTTTAAATGTTTCATATTCTGATATCAATGATATGGTTTTAGCGTTGTTTATACATTGCCTGCTTAAAACGTAATGTAAGTGGCTCAATAAAGTTTTTATTTTGCAAATCACTTTATGCTCCACCTCCAGTGTCTGTCTACAATATCTATTTTTTGTACATGTGGACATAAAAATTAATTATGCTTCCTATTCCATCCACGAAAAATTTTAGTTAAAATGTTGGCTGGCACATGTAATTCAGGTAAACTGATTGAAAATAATATATCTTCATCAAACGCTGCCATTTACTCAAAAGCTGACAAAGAATCTAAACTTATACTCATGTAGACTGTAGATTTTCTTTAACACATGATGAAACTTTCCCGAATTTCCAGAAAGACGCTCGAAAAAATTGTGCAGGAAAACCAACATCTAACATTGCTAATGTAGGTCTTGTATAAATTCTGTAATTTGGAGAAACTCATCCAGCACATTCCCAAATCTCTATTGACCCAGGTTTTACACCGTACAGCGGTACAGGTACAGTACACTGTACAACTGTCTTATTTTGAGCTGCAGCTATGCAAATAAAAATATTTCCTTGGAGCACTGTGCGAACTCATCTGCTGGGTACTAAAGCAATTTACTTTGTTTCAGTTTACCAGACACTGCCTCTATAGTCAACCAAAATATTTAATGCTGATTTGCATTTTTTGGCTGCAAACATATTTGCTGATATCATTTGCCATATTACTAGGTGAATGGTCCCAATTCCCGTCTGGAGATGCCATAATTTTTGTCTCGTAAGTTTGTTTTTACTGGTACATTTATATTCTTACATTTGAAAAACTGGCTGCAGAGATATTCCACAGAGCTATACATGATAAAAGTAGAATCTTCTAGATACGAGGTAACATTATGAATAAATGAAGAATATCGGAATCGGAAGTCGAACTGTGAGTTATGGACACTATTTCTATTGCATTGGGACGTTAAAAATCCATTTGTCCCAATCCCAAAAATTCTGAAGAAAAGTATGGATATAATTTAGGCACATGTTTGTAACAGAAAGGGAAGTATGCGTAATGTAAGTAAAGTGTATAGGTATGTAAACTACTGTGGATATTTTATGCATATTAGTACACAGTACACAGAGAACACAGATGTCTGTCTTGTCTGTGTTCGGTATCCTGTGCGAGCAGAGAATTTTATGGAGTTTCCTCAGTTGGTAATGCTATTGCAAATCGGTGTTCTGTATGAATTTAAAGTAATGTGGGTAATGTGGAATGCATATGATATCTGACTGCATTGATCTGCGGCTGAGAAAATAGGACAGGAATCCTCTCAGAATTCGTCCTTACGGAAATCCGGTGTTTCCTCATGAATTGTCACAGCAGACCAAACCGTCTTGTTTTGGGGTATTTCTGTTTTAAGTAACGCAATGTAAGATAGTCAAAGGAAACTGAATCCACTGCAAACGCGGAAACAAATTGCCGACATGTGTCTCCACAAGTTGAAATATTATTCCAATTGTTATCTATTCATTTGTACTTACTTTTGTGTCTCGAGTACCGCATATTTGTGTCACTAGCTAAACGCAGACAAAATTCGACTAAATTGAATCCTTTATTCTAGTAGGTAGTAGCACACAAGTATATGAACTCTATAATAACGTTCTCTACCGAAGTAAAAGTGTCAATTATACCCTATTTGGTAAAACACTTTAAAACTGAAGAAAATGGAGGTGTCTAAAATAGAAACACATGATTAAATAGAAATCATTCTTTAACTAGTGAGCAGAACTATGTACTAGGCTAAAATTGGAAATACATTCCCACAACAATCCATCCCAATTCATTTCAGTTCGCCTTAATTCAAATCAATTCAACTCAAAACTGAATTCACCCATATTACCCCACATACACTCAAAGTTCCCAAACCCCACGTTCACCCACATTCAAACAAATTCAACCAAATTCACCCGAATGACGCAAACGAAGGCCATTAGGAATGACATAAATTGATCAATCTGTAGTATATCGCAGATTGTTCTACTACACTATATTATTTGTTAGCCGACAAAATATTTATGCTTACTGCACACGTAGAAACGTAACATTTTCTAAGCCTTTCTGTAGGTTGAAAAGTGGGATTCCTCATTTTATTACTGTGGAGCAATAGTTTTAATACACAAGAGTGTTTCGTATGACGAGATGCTTATAAATTATAACGTAATACCTAATACTAGTTGAGCTACTAAACTTTACATACCGATGTCTACTGCTGAACACTACCATTGTAAATACATAGTGTAATCAACTGTAGAACATCCTCAGACAATCAAGACTTAATCAAAGAAGCTTGTTCAGAAAGAAACCACAGCTCTTTAATGAAATTAGTGCAATTCTCGTTTTCCACCGTACTAATGCATTTCAAGTTATTTAGCTACAGTTTGTAAATTAGAGCCACAGGAGCTTTGCAAGTTATTCGAGATATGTTGTCTTTGTTGTTACATAAGTTCAGTTCAAGTTGCAAATAATATTAAAATATACTCCAATCCAATGGAATTCTTTATCTCTGTTGGCTGTCTCATTCTCCCCTCACTATTACTCACTCCTTGCTGGTCTTCCAAACTCCAAACATCTAAAGTCTAATCGTGCCTTAAATTGATAGTAAATTTTACATTCACAATACAAAACGAAGGATACCTAAAGTTTAGTTCCTAGTTTACTTGAGTTCACTTAGACTACTTGCTAATAAGCCCGTCAAAAAATGCGAAACGCATTCCAGCCAGCTTGAGAATTCACATCAGGATTCTTCTCATTTAGTTCACGCAGAGAGATACAAAATCCAATTAACCATACACTACGCAACAACTTTGGCAAATAAATAACATTGAGACTACTGGTCTCTCTCGACAATTCAATATTTATTTGATTTGCATGAATGAAGTAGAAAATTGGAACTTTTCTGTCTTTTTTGAGACCATTTATTATACAATAGGAAATTATATCTTCAATTTGTAGTCCTAATGAAAATGAGCTTAATTTTATTAAACTATTGTTTTTTATAACATTCTGTTGCACTTATTTTAAGTTACACTTGTTTTCACGATATAGTACAACAAGGTACAACTAAAACAAATCAAACTCTGAAGTGTAATTAATCTACATCCACATTCCCACTACATCTCAAATGTTCCTATTTTAAAAGCAAACCATACTGGAGTCGGTATCAATCTCCCAAGTGTAATTTCATTATTCAAAATATTAATACATTAAAATGAAGCCTTCGCCTAGCCTTTTTCTCGAAAACTCGAATCCAAAAATA
>JABASH010002813.1:0-18629 GCA_019776445.1 Tomocerus maximus | reverse complement strand
ATAACCATCAATTACTTTAATGTATTACAAAACAAATGTAATGTAGTCTTTTAATCTTAATATAAAGGTGCCACTACCAACTATATCATTATTCCGCATAGAACGGACTGATAAGATTGACACGAAACAAATTTAAAGATTGTATCGAGCTCATTCCAAAAACGAAGAAGAATAATGTCTGACAGTTGCATTTTAAAATCACTAATGTGGTCTAACATAAACATCTGGATATACAATGTTTATTCCCCCACTCTACAAAATCATGCACCACAATAATAACTTTGGTAGAGTTCTGCCACTACCAGTAATGAATGGCAGTAATAGCATAATAACTGACAATAACTTGTGAGTAATTAGGCATTTGCATAATATGCATGAAAACATCCTTTCCCTATTCTCAGTACAAATGTTTTACTTCAGTATCTTAAACGACAGTCCTATAATTTAGTCAGTCCGATAATCGTGAGTCCCTGCATACCTGGCCCTTCCGTTTTAAATGTCTCGTATAGCTGCGTCCATGTCGAGTCTGTCTACTGTCTTTTATAAAATCTGACTGTTTGGGAAGAGTAGCATTTCGTCCCGCTGCTTTGATTCGAGCAGATAGCTATTCCACGTCCCGAGAAAGACTGACAATGGGAAAAACTACAACTTACAAGAAACAATTAGGTAGTTACATTTAGCTGGAGAGGGAAAGAATTATGATTGGGATACCTTAGGTAGTCCTCCAGAGTTTATCATCGAAAACCTTTTTCCATCCCTTTCTTATTAAGGGCACCCTGACACTATTCAACCAACGCAACAATACAACTAAAACCTGTACAAATTTCTACCAATAAATGTTCATAGGACTGTCTTTAATGATAATTATTGGTCAACAGTTAATTGACCCAATTTTTTCGTAGATTAATAGGTAAATGCAATTCATAAATATCAATCTCAATATACTAAAAAAAAATTAGCAATAGTATATGACGAGATTCTTATTTTACTTATTCTGAATGACATGCATTGACACTCTAAGGTAAGCTGTAAAATCACGATGTAAATTATACTACACATACGAATGCTTTTCCCTGAAATCTCGAAGATTAGGCACTGATCATGATCGTAGAAAGTATTGTATGCATAGTTTGGAGATTCCTAATTTATATGGAAATTAATGAACGCTATCAAATCTTCCAGTTGTCGGCAATATTAGTAGAACAATACTTTAGCAATTGCAAAATTTATATCCATCAATGATATTGCAGTAGTTCATCATGTTAATTTTAATATTTTATGAAGGCTGGAAAAGATTCAGATTTTTTATTTTAAGAAAGTAATGGGTTCATTTTATAACGTTTTTGGAATGAAAAAGAGATTCAATGAAAGGTACCGCAGCGAAGATATGATATTAATGCTGAATTGATACATAGGTAAGTTTGCCATATGACTAACTAATTACATTGGTGCAGATAACTGCTCTTCGCTTTGGTTATATTTTGCTACTAAAATCCATCCTCAACCTTTTAAGACCATGAGATTCCTAAAATGATGTACACGAATTAATGTTTATGTAGTGGATGGAAACCCAAAGGGTGAATCATTACTTAGTCATTTAGTATTTGCCAATAAATATTCTTGCAACTGGATTTTGAGCATAAAAAAGGTTGGAGAGTGATTTTTGTGAATAATTTTGCCACACTTTAGGGTTGGTAATATCCAATAATGAATTTTTAGTATGTGTAGCAATTTAATGCAAATTAATATTATTGTCATGTCAGTTAGTAATTTGTATGTTGCGTATTTTATGTGCACTAACATGCCTACACAGATTTTGACAGTAACTGCAAACTAAGCAAACTGTTGCATTAAGATAAATGCCTGTGTAGTATGTTGGTTGATGGTGTTTTGTATGGGTGGAAGATCGGTAGAGAATAAAAGACTGGGGCTAAAGAATTTCAGAGAATGAATGAACGTTAGTTTATGGCGTTAGTTGGACTAGTGGCACTAAGTAGTTGTTATGTAATGGTTATTGTAAGTATGTGCTAGTATGTGATTTGGCTCTTTGTTGGGAATTAGGTGAGAAATGAGAATGATGAGAGCTGGCTGTCAGTATCGTTTGTTACATTTGCTCATGCTTTCATTCCCACTAGCTTATTTATTCAAATGAGAGCGAAAGAGTCTCTAACTCTGCAACAGTTAAATTATTCGACATTTAGTACACCTTCTAAATCGGATTCTCCTACTTGACTATACTATCTGCAGCTACTACTATATAACTACAAATATTTCACTTTTACTCGTTTGGTTAGCGGCGAAATCCACACACTCTAACTAAATATTCCAGTAATAAGATTTTTCATATTTTATGTGCTTTCGTTGCCTTCGTTTATTATTTGCCTACACTATAACTCATTTGCATTCGATGTGCATAGAAGCTTTGCATACATTTATTTCCACAATTTCAGTGGAATACAATTAGGTACTGTAATATGGTTTGGCTATACCAATGTAGTTGAGATAAGTCTTAACAGTTTTTAAGTAAGTAGTACCTACTTAATATATTTTTGTGGTTTAACAGCAATAAAAAAGATAGTCAAACTAAAGTTTCTGTGCTTATTTTTGTAATGAAGTTACTAATAAAATATTTATGCATACTAAAGCAGTTAGTAGTAAAGACACAATGGAATAGCAAAGACAAGGGAATGGGCACTACTGCACTGTTTATTTCACGGAAAACCGGGTGGGCTTCAACTCACATTGAAAATGAGGTTAATTGGGCACTAAAACCTACTCTTCGTTGCTCATAATCCACTCTAGACAAATCGTAAATTTAACAGGTTAGACCATATTCTTACTCCACCACACTTCTACTACTTTCATTTGCATTCAAATGGATACCTACCCAACTAATTTTAGATATACTATGGTCTTAACAACCTTCATATAAATAAAACAGAATCTTTCTCAATTAAACAGGTAGGCGGGTAGCATCTTAAAATAGTGCTAACTCTTATTTTTTTATAGTAAGCATTCGAAGCAAAATGACTAACAATGGACAATTCGATATGCAAAACATATTTATGATTGCATAATATATTAAATACTTACACGGCAAAATTATTTGCCTTGCCAGTTTTTGTTGCCTTGTGGCCTACAATTTGAGAAAATTCTTTTTAAGCTTAGCATAAAAATATAGTTATAATATAATAGTCCTATAATTGTGTTTATACGTATAAATTTCCATATTTTATTTTTAATGTATGCAGTAGATTTCTACTATTACGTCCATTACCAACATTATATTTTTAATTAGAGTTGAGATGAGAAAAGTAGCAGTTTAGGTATCTTTAGATTAATGCCTAAGGTATGATTGGTATTGGTGGATTCCCATATTGTGGCTGAATACAGAAATAGTAAGGAATGAGGTTGTAGAATGAAGATAAGGTCACACAGCAGGAGAATCAGCGACTGTGAGAGCAAAGCACCTCGACTTGTGTCTGTCATAAATGTCAACTTGTGCTTAGGTGTTTGTCGTAGGCACTTAAAAGACATGATCTGATCACCGCACAGAAACTGAAATGTATCTACACACAAACTCTTCTGTCTCATCCTCTTGTCTCTCTCCTCCACTGTCAATGTCAACTGTCTCTTTTCTACTCTTCCATATAATACTAACAAGATGATCCTAGTCAGTACAATTGTTTTGGAATTCCATCCTACATAAGTATACCTTTATATACTATTCTAGAATTCTTTCGACAAAACTCGTCGTATTGTCACTCTCAATTTTTCCTTGCTAGTCAAACTTACCTAGCACACTAACATTGAGAAGACATTCATTTATAAATAAATACCCTCATTATGCTAATCACAATAAATAGAATTCCTCCCGCTAATTTCGCAGATAAATACCCATTGCTGTGTACACCTATGCATTTATAGATTGTAGTCGTCCATAGAAAAATATGTTTTACTTCTAAAAGCTTTTTTATTCTTATGCATGTTTATTCATTCTAAAACGTTGAGTCGCAAAGGTGGAATTCAAATGGATCCTTTACAGATAATTACAATGACAAATAAATCCGTTTTAATTACACAATTTACGAGTCTTTTTTGCAACGAATCAGTGAACAATCATCCTTGAGTGCTGTTGTTTTAGTCTGGTGACTTTAAAACTGACAATATGAAAATTTCAGACTATTTAACATTTATGCACATTCTAGAGACTTAAAAAATCTCGAGTTGGTGTTTTTTTTGTAAGTGTATCCTTGTTTTTGTTAGTTGAAATTGGAAGTGCTGCCTGTTGCCTGTCTTGTCATGTCTCACCGCTTCTTTTACGGATTTTTACTACTAGTGTCTTAAGTCTTCTATGGTATTGCACACAAAGTACAGCATTCTAGGCAAATATGTAGAGGTATGGCTGATAAACAAAGATATTACGCATAGAAGATCGAAATCGCTTTTCCAACACACTACTTTGCATTTTCCTCTTTATCTAGGCATACTAAATACTAACACAGGAGTAATACTACAGATAGACGATGTCTTTGCAGAAGTATTAATTCAACTTGTTTGTAAGATAAGATACTTGCGTAACTACTTTGTTATGATGATAATACGATGATGATGTTTATTTCATTGAGTGGTACATATAGGATTGTATATTTGATAGCCACGTAACTACAATACAGAAAACACGTAGTATCACACAATGAGTGGAATTACAGTAGTAGTTCACATAAAAATATTATAATAACCAAACGGGTGTGTGTGGTGCGTTATTCTACAGCTAGAGAGACAGACAGATAGATTACGTAGTATCATTATGCTGTAAGTATAATTACATTATAGCAGAAGAGTACAAATGAGAGCGAAAGGGATCAGATTACTGTAAGATAATCTAAGGACAATGACGCGGTGCTGTAGTAGTATTTACAAACGGGATGCTTTGTGTGATATAGATGCACGTTATGATATATGGAAACGATAGTTTGGTTTGTTTTGTTTTCGGAATAAATTGATAATGCGCCATAATGTGATGTAACGCAAGTACCTCTTGTAAATAACTATATATAGTTAGTAAGGATAGCTCAACTATTTAAAAGTTTTTGTTGCCGTTCAACAACCTTTTTCATTTTGGAAGGAACGCTTTATCTTTCTATCCATTCTCATATTGCATTGCATTTCATAGCCGAAAAGAGACGAGTGCCAGTTTTGAGTGTAAGAGCTCTCGTCTCGTTGCACTCGCCTTTCATAAATATGCATTCCATTAAAGGCCCGGCAATCAATTCTCTGCCACCGACACCACTCCACACACACTCTTTATTTCAATCGGATATGTCCCTTATAGCCAACATTTAGGTGAGTAGGTATCTATTTATATAGAATATCTCTAGTGCTCCACAATGAGACAAGGAAGGAGAGATAATAAAAACTGTTCCTACTTACTACTTCACGAACGCATAAAAATGCAAATTCTCCTCGTGTACCCATCCACATTTAATTTCCTCCTCTATGGATCTACTCATTAAACTATGAATACATTAATGTACGCTTTCAAATTTCTATTCTCGTCCTGGATCCTTCTTTCCCACTTTCATTCCAGTCTTGTCCACATAATTGTCTACTCCTAATTTAGCAGCTAACCAAATCAGTACTATCCAGACATTTCTTTCGCATTTATTATTATGTATAGGTATGGCTAAACACAATTGCGAGGGGATACTTGTATAAGTATCTTTAAATGGGTACTAAATTGTTTTTAGTTAAGGATGACCAATATCAAACACGTAATGTTTATTTCTGTACAGATAAGTGCTTTTTTCTATCTTTCTTCTTGGGTAATATTTGGGTGCTCGTGTGAAAGGTGTTCTATCATAAAGCTCTTTCATTTCGTGAAAGTGTAGCTAGAACGCACGCTAACGGTTTCTTTTAATCCCTTAATCATTTATTTATACTCAGAACCATACCACAATGTAAATATAACTCAAGTATTTCCATTTAACGCAAGAGAAGACTTCACATTCAAAGTGAATTCAGTGTCTATGCAACAGCATGTGTTCACTTGCTTATTTCCTAGTACGTAATTCAATTGGGAAGTAAAAATAAATACTCCATTGAAAATATTTACAAGAGCTACAGTTCCTGGTGTCAGATCAGATGAACATATGTCAATCAAATTATTGATATGCAGTAAAACGCCCTATAAAATAACATAATCATGACATTAGAAGACTGCATAAGTCAGAATGCATCAGCATCAGGTGTGGCATTCTTTGTTCACTTCTCTACCTATCAAGATTATTGTGATATCATCATCTATTCGTAATAACTCATAAGGCTTCCAGCTTCCATGCCTCGAGAATTACTCGCAACTTATGATTACCAAAACATATAATACAATCCTATGCAAATTACGTCGCACTATCTCACACAAATAATCATAATAGCTTTATTTTTAAGCTCCATGACTATATAAATTAGTCACCTTTCTTGAAATTTAAGTTTTTCTGCTCTTACAGATTAATCCATGCGATTTAATAGCTAGGTATAATTACTGTGATAATAATACAGAAATATGATTATATCTTCTATTTTCCTTAAACTTTATTTTCAGGTAAAGCGACAAAGTAGTTTCATGTTAATAACATTAATTAACCGAAAAGGCCAGTTTTTTTGCTTTTATAGTCGACTTATAATATAATACAAACTTTTGGTTTTTAATGCCAGAATAGACTTTTCCAAATGTTTTAGTGTAACAAATTACTGAGCTTCATTATGTTAACATAATTTACGTGGTAAAGGAATTATTAATAATAAAGCGAGCAAGAGATTTTATAGAATAATATTGTAAAGAATTTGGTACACTTGCAAAATCAAACGTATATGCAAAAGCGTTTGCAATTGTGGAGACACTCCAACATTTTCATATTTACTTAACCAGTGTGGAAAAATAAGTCATTAGAATTATTGGCATAAATAAATGGTGTCTAGTTGACGGACAACACTTATCTACAACGAGAAAATTTTTTGTGCAAAATGAAAAAGAAATATGCCAGGCAATCTGCAAGAACCCGGGATAGAACTATTTTGACAAGCCCATGTCACTCAATTAGCATATACACAAGTTCGCTACAGTGTAAGTCAAACATAGATACGATGATAAGGTTAGATGTCACCATTGCGAAAGAAAACGTAAACAAAATTATTTTCTGCATAATTTTGCAAGTTTGTGATTTTGTATTAAAAAGTTGGCTCTGGTATAAATGCTTAGCTTTGGCTTGTTTGCAAGGATTGTAAGTGATTGTGAGTGGTTTGGTTCGATTCTTTGGTAGTGAGATAAACGTCCTAGTTTTGTGTGTGCAGTGAAACTGATAAGGAAGTGCGTAGTGTTGTTGGCCAAATGAGATAGTTGGAAATGATGCAAGATACAGTTAGATGCCAATTAGCATTATATATAATACTGCGGTTGAGATTACGAGATGACAAATGTGAATAGGGAAAATCTTGTTAAATATGAAAGGAGTGAGGCTGGTTTGAATGGAATATTGTCTTTGTATGGCATTAAGACATCAAAAGGAATATAATTTGGTGCATATTAAAAAGAAGATTATATTTTGAATCAAGAGAAAGTTGATGAGGGAGGAAGGTCGGACTGAAGGGGCAGCAGACCAAAAAAAGGAAACAGAAGCAGAGAGCAGGGATGGAGAATCCATAGATTACTGCACGGGGTTGGAGAATTTCGCGTTCTCTTATAGGGAGACGGAGGGATAATAAAATATATCAGTTTTAGCTAATATTGCATAAGAAACAGGAATTGAGGATTGCGTAGGCCTGCACTAAAAAGGTTTAGAGCCCGCGACATAAATGGACTAGATGCGTTCAGTCCATTTATAAGGAGCTCGTATATTTGTACGTAACCGTTTTTGAAGTGGCTGGTGCCTACCTAGATAGCCCTGCCTCTGAGACAGCTCACATTCCTAATATACTCCATAAAGGTCCGCACACGCTTTATTAAATTAAAGTAGAATACAATGTTTAAATCATAAACACAGATCCATGTAGCGAAAAAACTGGTCTTGTCAGGTATGTTATGTCAAATGAGATATCAGACAAGAGAGTGACAAGAGGCAGAGAGCGACGGATCTGCAAAATAATTTGCACTGTGGCCACACACTATTTATGAGCATGTTCAGAGTGTGTGTTTCCCAAGAAGACAGGACTCACCTACCGCATGCCATTCATGTCAGAGTCGACAGCCACAAATTATCCTATAGATAGTCTTCCGCCGAGCCACACTCGCTCAACTATTTATTAACTCAAGTTAATTTAATGAGAGGGGCTGCCCGCGTGGGTGCCATGCTAATCTCAAGAAGAATGTCTATGATGTGACAAGTCTGGGTCGCACGGTGTCCGTGGCCGTGGCTCTCTATCTCGGATCTATGTCAAAACACAGTGTGAAATATGGCTTAATGGTGAACTGTGATCTTAAACAACTCCGAGGAAAAGTCCATTATTCCTGCAGTGACTAAGCAGATCCGTAGAATCCATTACTAGATCTGTTTACTGTTTTTGGTTGCAGTATAATATACATAAATAGTGTGCCATGTCCTACAGGAAGGAAACATTAATGCAGACACAAGGGTAGATGGGAAATACAGAAGTTTATAAATAGGTACCTATTGCATATTATTGTCTTATCCTGTTATTATATAGTAGATATAATGAAGATGGGACAAAGTTGGTCTCTTGTCTTTTGGATTTGTAAACATAATACCTAGTTAGACACTTTTGTCAAGGTGCGCAGAGACACAGGATTGTTACTGTTTCTGTGTCATGGGAAATCACAAGGAAAATGCAAGTAGGCTCTAAGGATGACTCTTCTTTTTATCTATTTCCTAACAATATATTTCTGTCGTAGTAAAAGTGGGACTCTGAGGGATGCATTGTCTATTCAGTCCTTTGAACAGTTTTTTCTCAATAATTTAGTACTACTGCAGGGAATATTGCACATTCACGATTTTCTAAAAATTCGTGTAATAGAGCTCAAGCGATATATAAACAGAGTCGACTACATAATAACTGCACGACTGTAGAAACTAAAATATCCTCCACAGTCGGTACAGTTGCACCAATTTGTGCACTTGTGAGAATTATTTCAGGAACAACTTGGTGCAGCAGCGTTTCTTTAATAGGTTAGAATTGGTGATATATCATCTAACCACAATGTATCAATATGCGTTTGCATTTGTAATGCATTTCTCAAGAGCAAATGGCAAAACTCTCCTAGCAATGTCTGTTTGCTGAGGTAGATAAAAAAGATCTGTGCGTGTGCATACTAGGGAGACTATAAAGTGTCGTAATCCGTTGCTCATAAGGTAAAAAGATATTCATAGACTTGTAAAAATGCGCAGAATATATATTTGGGACGACGGGAAGGGAGCAAGTGAAGATGAGTTAACGTATTTTCTCAGAGCACGTGTCAAGAGAGTCGGATCACTACTCAAGTCGAGTTAATCCATGGTGAATGATACGTGTTTTCATCGTATTAGCATGTAAATTAGAAAATTTTCACACTTTTCAGACTGTCATTGGGCCTACCGGAGAGAGAAGCTTTAATTATGGATTCCTTACGGATGGCAAGACTCCGTTCGGTGGTCTTCTTGATCATTCTTTGGTTTTGGGAGGTTGAGGCTAAAGACAGGCTGACCCGAACATGTGTCCTTATATGGACTAAAATGCATGTGATATGCTTTCTTATCCTTCCAATTCAATGCACTGCATAGCCAATGAAATCTTAACGAGTAACCAAACCAGTACCCAACAAACCAAAAACTATGTATGTACACATTATTATTATTATTAACATACCTTAGAAATACATAAGTAACTACCCCATGGAAATCTAATTCTCTACAATACACACTATCTACTCCATTCCTTTATATACATCTACTACGCACGGTACATGATATCATTTGCTACCAAGTTAGTAATAAAGTATAATATTATACAAATGAAATGGGATTAAGCCAGACGGAGTCATGTTCATTATTTTCGATATTCGTGAGGGCCTAGGCTCAGACGAAGAAGATCAAGCTGGAGGGTGAACTGCTTCTGCTTAATTTAGAGACTCTTGCCATGAATGAATTCAACTTGAGTCTCTAATTGAAATAGCATTTACATTTATAGCAAGTCTCTCATATCCCAACGGGAGACTTGAGATAGGCCCGTACGACTTGCAACTCGCCAGATTGATCAGAAAGAACCCTTAAAACCTGATGATTGATTCCCTCGAACTACACCGATACATCATCCGTGCACTTCACCACTTTCTATTTCCCTATCCTCTGTCTATCTCCAGCCATACCAAAATCACAAAATCCCAATAAATCCACTGCAACTGCCACTACTTAAGCACCTACATACCTATGCACATCCAAATACTCCGACATATCAACACACATCTGCTTTTCTTTAGGCAAATATCTATGATTTATATTTCTCTTAGTCTTCATTACGTATTACCAATACGTCTCTAATACATACGTGCATTGCCACATAAGGGAGTGGGTCAGATCTCTTCCTGACGATCTTTACTCGACTACACCATCCACATTCTCCAGGGGAAAGTAAACAAAATAGGCAAAGTAGAAACTATTAGATCATCTTTTACTTTATATGTTTGCTTCCCCATCGGCCATCCGTAGGTGATTTTTATGATTTCATTAGATTGTTAATGTTTCAAAATTATCCTACCCACCAATAGATTTAGTCAGTTTCGTTGCAGCTTTTATGGCGTGGGTGTCAGCAGATTAATAACTTGTACTCCTTTTTTAGTATATGGATACTGAAATCTATATCTTATCAATAAACTTAAAACGCTATTACTTATATAAGGATATCCAGATATGCGTAAATAATTTATCATAATATTTAATATATACCTCCATACTAAGAACAAAGGATTGGAGAAAATTTATCATTTCATTCTCAATGATATTAATGTAAAATAGTAATTAATGTTAGAGCAGTTAACTTGTGAATAAATACTTTTAATCATTGCCAAGGTAGACATTCTTGATGGCAAAGCAATACTTTCACTCTGTAAGAATGGTTAATAATTTGCATAGTATTAATTGTATAACTTCGGAATGGACATCCTAATAAGTGTCTGCCAAGAGTAATAGAAATTATGTTTACTTACATAATTGTTAGTAAATGTTGTTGTTAAATGTTATAAATATGATGAGAGTTGGCTAGGATTTCGGGCCGAGTCCCGCTAGCCTATTATACGATAATTACTTTGTAGGACAGAACTAATGTGAGTAGATAAGCAGTCAGTAAGGCAGTTGGGAACATCTCAGTTAAGTACTCGAACACAGGGGATATTACCTTAAGGATATTAGAGGAGTGAGCCAGTTTAGCTATTTAGTTACACAACTAATAAGTAAATGTACATATATTAAAGAGATTCGAATTTGAGTCTCACGCAAGGTTTGAGTGCTGCACGCCTGCTGCCTGACTAACTCTCATTTCGACCATTTTCACATTTGCCACTTAAGCTAACTGCACTCTGCAGGCCTCTGTTATGGAATATGGATGAGCGTCGTTAATTAGAATGATCCTGTCAGGACACTTGTAATCCGCCTCCAGACTCATTCTTTTTCTTCCATTATGGTTGCATTTCCGTACAAATTACATTTCGGAACAGACCCGACTTAGACCTCCTCTACTCCATTCAAATTCATGACATCCATCCAAAATCTTCTTCTCCAGCACAAACAAACAACTGACTTTAACTTCAAATTGAGTAAATAAATGGAATTCTCAACTGAATGCTTGCCACTCGACGACATTAACATATCAGAGCAGCCTACGACCACTACGACATATTCCTCCACAAACTATTTATTTGGCTTTGGCTTTGTAAAATGCAACTGAACTGGACGTGGTCGGCTCTGTCACCATCCACCACTCAGACAAACCACAAAAATCTACACACTTGCATTTCTCAACCCACGCTTACTCATTGACTTTATTTTCACTTTAAACGAGTATCACCTAGCCATAGTATATACAGATGTACAAATAGATATGTGTAGATTTACATATATTTACTTATACTGCTGAATAATATGCAGTCAGCATCCACAATCACTAAAACACTACCTACATACCTACTACAGTCCTACAGAAGGACACTTTTCATACATGAACGACCCTGCAATGTTTGATGTCATGAATCTTGAACATTAACATGGCCCTAATCGTTTATTCAACCGAGGAATATCTTTAATAACTCTTGTGATGAACTGAGAAGTTAAGCTGAGAAGCAACAAGAACAGCAGGAAGCTCCTCAACGTCGACGGAAGCTGCATCCTGCATCTTTACAGATTTAATCCTCAAGTTGCCCCAAAATAATATCATCTCTCGGGATTCGATGAATACAAATAGTAACGTCGTAGTCGAGTCTGTCCATATAACATTTCTGTACATTTACTAGTATAATTATGATAATCAGATGATGCTATAAGGTAATAAGATATTGTTAAATGCGGTCGAGTGTGTAATATTACATATAGTACTTAATAAATGATAATACTTGTGCTGTACTAAAGAATATTTGACACAGACAAAAAAAATTATACCAGCCACTATTTTTACAATATTAGTATTTACTGATTTTTTCCTTTAAATCTGGGGCCAAAGCACATGCACATCGCATTGACAGCTAACATGGCAAATTCTGTATGCTAGATTTTCTAGGAAGGTACATATATTATACAGATAGATTTAGCATTAAAAATAAAAGTTTTTCGGTGCTACTATAGCCATTAAGTAGGCAAAGAGTAAGCAAATAGTAAAATGTCAGTTAAATGAACAAAAACTCGTCCGTAAATTAGAGATTCGGAAAATATCTGGTAATAGATTAGACACAAAAGCTACTTAACCATTTTCTTACTACTCAAGATACTCAAGAATAAAATAATATTTGTTATTCTGAGACCGCTTAGCCTCTTGGGTTAAAATTGAGCTTATGAATTGGGCGGAGCACTGTCGTTGCTCTTTATTACGGCACCATGTAGGATGAAAGTTACGGGTAAATAAAGAGTGAGTAGTAATTACATATATCAAATCTATAGCCAAATGAACATGAATCATAACGTTTTAGCCAATCTTTCCCTACATAGATGTACAGGTACTTCAGTCAAGAACAAAAATAAGTGACTTTGATTGTCGGTTCCGTCCCTTATGCCAAAGGAAGTCGTAACTAACAAATATCAAATAAGTACGTACTATATATAGGACATTTCAACTTCTTATACAGAGCAGTGCCCACAGAAGTACATATGCACTTAAGTGTCTTCTCGCTCCCTTCTTTTGTTTTTGTCTCATGAATTAATCCGATGAAATTTCCTCATTCATGAGCAAGTTTATTGTAACAGGCCAAGGTTTTCATATTTTCTGATTATCCTCCTGTTACACATTACTTACCTATCACACTACTCCACACTGGGATGCATTATATTGAACCATAGTTTTTACTAAATCAGAGCAATAATGGTAGCATGCAGCGTTTAGAAGCGTAGCCGTCCCTATTAGGTACACAAACACTACTAACTAAGAAGTCAAGTAGGTTTTCATTATTCCATCTGAATTACAAAAGACTAAGCCGCTCCATTTGTTTGCCATTACCATTTCATATTTTTATTTTAATAATACTGCATACTGCTGATGTACTCCTCTAACTCCAAAACAAATAGAAAATTAACAGTTGACAGATTGACACTAAACATTATTTTACTAGGATGTGAATAAGAGCGTCAACTTCTATTCTACAGAGTTTCTGATAACGAAATATCAAATACTTTGATCCGAAAACATTTTAATTACGAGGATCGAAGTAATAAAATCGCTCACACAGACTTCAACAAGTTTTCTTTGTAAATACAGACGGGAATCATGAATTTGTTAGTTAAATGCATAAAAACATTTACTCATACATCTATGTTTAAAAACTAGATCTGCAATTATTGTTTACCACCAAAAACGAGAATACTCGTATGCTGCTAATTCAATGTCACAAAATATCAGTAACCACGTTGAAACTTTATTAACGCTTGTTTGTGGGAAACTGGCTTTCATTTCAGTTTTAGCATTTAGCCAACTCGTTTTGATAATTGATATAGAGGTGATTTTTCATCATTGCATTAAAGACTCAAAGTAGAATAAAAGCTTTTAAGCAGTGTTTGACTAGCCACCGGCTAGTGGCTAAAATGGTTTTTAACCATTTTTTTTAGCCATTTTAGCCTTATCAATTTAGCCGGCTAAAATGGCCTGCTGGCTGGCTAAAATGTAAAAAAGCCGGCTAAAATCAAACACTGCTTTTAAGACTATCTGCATTCTTTTTTAAATGAAAAGTAGTAAGACAGTGTAATTTAATAAATAAATTAAAATAGGGATACTAATTTGATCTTTGCGTTTGCCCAGATTGATATGATATCCAAACTATTCAAAACCTCCTAGATCCGTCTCAATGGCCTCATGTCTTACGCCATGGGTTTAAAGAGACAAAATTTGGGGTTTTTTACAGTTGGAGAATCACAATGAAGAAAAGCATTTTTCAAATACTTTTCTTTCAATTCCAAATGAAAACAAGCTCCCTTGTCACCCATTTAATGCATTTTAAAAGAAAGATTACATCTTAAGTGTCTCCCGACAAATGCACATATTTACTACCAAACCAAACATCAACTTTATTGAATGGTGAATGATATTGTCTAAAGTCTAAAATCATCTAGCCGACAAACAACCATATGAACCAAACTGCTTAGATTTAGTATGAAAGGTATGTTATTATTAAAAATAATCTTATTTCTGTATTGATTTAACATTGCTAGAATTCCATAGGAAATAAATATTATAATCAGTAATCATCCACAAGATACAATATTAAGATGTAAGATACTAAGAGTTGTGTAGTAGTAGCGTTACACACACTAAAAACTGTATCAGAAACAAAGTAACTTGCGTAACACCGTATAGAAATCTTTATTGAAGAATATTGTCAATTCAGTTACACCTAATCCACTAATTTAGAAAAGAATCTATAAATGCTACGTGATTCATGCAAAAATATTAAAATATTAATTTTTGCTATCATTAATAAGAGAAATAAATCTGACTGACCTGTATTCATCAGAGTTGTTACATCAATTCCTTCTTCTTGGCAGTTCACAGTCACGAAAAGAATTGAACATGTAATAATTATTGTGCTTAATGCCACCACAGGTAACAAAGCGTAAGTCTTCATCTTTCTTGTTTTCTAGTCCAAGCTATCCTTTAGATAACAAAGATGCGAACTATATCCAACAAAATATCTCGAAGAACGTGTTAACTCAGCTCACCCCAAAAGTGCAAACTCTCAGTCAAGCCAACACAAAATCTTAACGTTGTGTCATAATCGTGTAGTACCTACGAATGTTTTTAAATCTCATTTGGGGAATCCATAAAATGATTAACTATGAAATGATGCACTTAAGTGTGACCATTTATAAATAATATTTTAATGACTGATATGTTTAGTGCGAGATTTTCAAAAAGAGATACTTTATTATGATTTCACAATTATTGGATGAGAGACACAAGGTTACTTATCGAAAGAATAGACACAGATAACTACTAGAAGGTAGACACGAGCAGGAACTTTTATAGAGTGGATGATATAATTTTGCTTTCTCCGCTGAGGACAGTGTCGTGAGGCAAAGTGTGTCTGATTGACACTGTAAATGAGTTGGTGGTGTGAGTCACTTTTACTATCTATGAGATTCTCGAAATGTAATTATGATGAATGGTATAGAAAATAGTCTCATTGGTTTGAGTTGGTTGGGTAAGTATTGGAGTTGGGCAGGATGAGAGATGGTGATGATACGGCAACTGGAATAAAAGTGAGATTCGGGTCCAGGTCATAGCAGAGTTAGTTGAGAATCTGTGGTGGAGATGATACAAGTAAGGATGGAGAGAGAGGGATGATGAGATACGGAGGACGAAGTGTGAATGGGCCTGAAAGTGCAGTATATCAGATCTGTACCCACGGACGAACTCACCTCCCATATCACACTCTGTGTACCTACATTCCCAATAAACTTTGTTGCTCCACAGAGATTGAGCTACGCCCCTTCGAAACTTTAATGCTTCTTTTTCTTCAATCAGTCTCAATTCGTAATCTCAGCTTCAATCCTTTGATGCCGTAAATGTTATACAACGGACTTTAACCGGCAGCTAACGACAGAATGTTTGTCCGACACTATTTCATTTTTATATCATAGAACACCATCCATCCTACTCAAATCATCAGCATCATCGAAACAACAGCCAAACACAAATGCGGATTGAGGAGTGTGTGAGCCTCTTCTTCTTTTGCCACACCATATTATACTTTTTTACTTAACTTGCTAACAATAAGGAGTGTACCTATAATATGTATGTAGATTTAATGTACCTTCCTACAATTGTCCATTTATGTACTGAGAATGAAACCTTACATCAAATGAATGCTAACCAATCTAAGAATCTCTATGAGCAAGGACAAGAAAGAGGAGACAGAACAGTTGTGTAAGTATTATCAAAGGTTTAAATAATTCCATTTCAATAGTACAAAATATTTGAGTGCAGTGATGGACTGCAATGTGTGAGTGTGATATCTTATGGTTACATTAAAAATAAATTACATACACGCTTTACATTCCATTACAGCTAGATAGAAGTGATTTGTCACTCGGTTCATTCTTTGTTAAATATTTAATAAGTATGATTTATACATTTATAATTTTGTGTAAACAAATTGATTCGTAGATATTGGCATGGAGGATAACAGTCGTTTTGTCTTCGTCGAGATTTCATAGTGTAGCCAGCAGCATCAAACATTTGATCTACCCGTATCTCCCGCTAGCTGATCAACATACTGCAATAAAACAAAAAAATTATCTATTACTTATTCAATTAAGAAAACAGGTAATTAAGTCCCAACCCCTTATCAGATTAACCCTGCCTTCCTCATTATTTTCGTATCTCTACTACCTTCCCATCTGTTCGGCTACTTACTTCAGTAACCTAATAGAATTAGCTAATCATCTCATTAAGATCCCTTTGATAGCAGGTAGTGGCCGAACTTGTAATTAGTACTCACAATCGACACTTTATTACAAAAGAGGAGGATGGATGGCTAAACGAAAATTAAAACTAATTAATTCTCCTCTTGGAATGTGAGCCATAAATGTATCTTGTCTGTTAATTGACAACAAATTACTACAATATATTTACAATTACAATAATAATTGCAACCAATCAATGGAAATTGAGAGTAAAAAGGCAATCACCTGAAAATGAACTTGGGTTTCAATGGGAGGAGTTATAATTAAAGCTTAAACTGCCAAACGTACTATATATATTACTATAATTACATTATGTCTTCTACAATATTATTCCTAAATGGGTTTCTTTCTGGGAGTAAATAATTAATGTATTACATACCTTGCTTATCCCCGGCATATTCAAGAGAGTTCCAATGACAGGAACGCGACGAAGAAAATTAACTGCAAATGGGAAGAATCCGGAGAACAACAAGACGAAACCATATATCTCAACTATCATGCCAATCAACGGCCAGCCAATGAGAACTATTAAAATACCGCCGAAGAAAGCAACTGATCCCTTTATTTTGTGACGCTGAAAGAAAAATCGGAAAGTTCTTTCTAAACCAATCACAAAAGCCAACCCGCAGAGAAACAGGATCTGCAATATAAATACAATTAGCATTAGATACTGTTCCTTTTTGAATTATGTTAAATATCGTTTTAATATTATTTATTTATTATTACGTTCCCAATTGCCAAAAGTCCCTTATCAAAGAGCAGGACAACTCCCAGGAAGAGGAACGACACGCCGAAAGCCACCAAGGCTACTCCGATTTCTGAAAATAAAAATTCGAATTATTTAAATACCTTTCTAAAATTAAAACACGAATTATTTTACAATGACACGTAAAATAGCCTTAGTCATTGCCGCTTGAACGAAATTGTCAATTGCAATAATAATAATTATTTGTAAAACTTACTCTGTGAGTCAGTCGTTTGAAACATTATAATAAAAATTAACTGTGAACACTTTTCATAATTTTATACTAATAATTTAGTAATACGATAGTCAAAAATTCAAATATTGTAGCTAATTGTCTGTCAAGCTTGTGAACATTCAATTTTGCTGCACTAATTTTTCGTCTTACGTGTATGTTTACCCAGAGCCTCCTAACTCCGAAAAGACACATTGGTTCTACAAACTAAAATTTCTCCTGCCAGAGAGTGCTCACAGCCCTCTGACCACAACTGAATCAGCTGCTAAAAATGATTATCAGTAAATCAGTATCGAGGTAATGTAAAGCTCTGAAAGAATGAAAATTTTGATCTTGGACTAAAAGAATCTAATCAACTTAAATTTTCCACATTTAAAACCATTAAGGACGTGTGGGGACTTTGATGGCCATGGAAACGATAAATTTACTACGGGGATTGCCGCAATAAATGCTCGCCAGCGGGTTCTCGCGCCATGGGCAGGAGTTAGTTTCTCATACCCCGTAGTAAAAT
>JABASH010002812.1:0-18636 GCA_019776445.1 Tomocerus maximus | reverse complement strand
TAAAGTATCAACTAGGCCCCCGCTCGTCCTGCATGTGTCCTTCGTATCCTGCGTACGCCTGTTGCCAACAGTTTATTAAATTACAATACTACTGGCGGTAAGTGGGTTTATAGGACATGCCACTGTTATTGAACATTATATCTGTAGTAGCATAAAATAGGTCCTATTTGTCTTCTAAAAGTTTTTTATTCAGATTCACGTCTCATGGAACGATGGAACTTTTCATCTCTAGTCCAAAAGCAACCATCGTATGAATAGTTTGATTAGTATACTATAAATAAACCTCAAACATGAAAGAGAAGAAAGAGAAAAAATCGCTGCGTTGTAGATTTTTTGATGCATGTGGGTAAGCAAATGTGCATATATGATGTATATCACCAGCTATTATTGGTACAGTGCATTAGTTTCAAGTCAAAGTGTTGTAAGTTCTCTGGTTCGTCGAAGTAGGCTAATTGATAATTCACAAGAGGACGAATAGTGTGGAAGGAAAACGAGGCTCATCACTCATTGCTGAAGAGTAACGAAGTTTCAAGAAGGAAATATGAATATCCATATTTTTGCAGAATATGCAAATACAAGCCAGTTTGGTAGTTTCCTTCCAGTAGTCAGGCTATTTCTATATTATAAGGAAAAATGAGAAAGCCTACTCCCCAATCCCCAGTGGCTAAGCAACTATTAGTAGGTCGACCTTTACATTTCATCCTTAGAACTCGATGAGGAGGCAAAAGTTTCCACATGTACCCCGGTTGTGGCACATGGCCCCGTTATTATTCTCTAGATGATTAACAATCAAATTAGAAAGAACTTACGGACACAATACCTAGGCTATTCTGCTAAAAATACTTATCTAAAAATAAGATGGCCTTCTCCAGCATATCTCTCTCTATCTACTATCTCCATCATAATAATGATCCATATACTAATTTTACAGGGACCTGACTCATAACTTTTATGACACGATTTGGCTCATTTTAGGACATTTATATTATCGTATTCCATGAGACCACCATGAGACTATGTATCTAGTGTACCCCCTTTTAGAAAACTCTGGAACTGCACATTTATCAACTTGAAGGATTCGTTTATTTTATTTATTTTCTAATTTTCAAATTCATCTTCTAATGCATAGATGCGAACAAGTTATGAACCATCACGATCTCAACAATAGTACATTATTATTAAGATTGCAAGTAACAAAATTGAAAATTAAACCAGTACCTTTCCCATTGCTTATAAAAAAATATACCAGAGGAAAATGACAATGCAAGTTATTCGAATTAATATCTAAATAAAAGGAAATGATGTTCTTTTTAGATTTTTCTAGGCCTTACTTGCTCCAACACTGCATATCTAATAAATGTAATATAATTAGAATTGAATTGAATCCAATTGCTTTCGGTTCGGTAAAATTTGCATTTATTACAATTAGTATGCCAACAGACAAACATGTTAACACGATTTCAGCTACATTCGAAAATATTGTCCTCGTTAAGAGATCAAATGAGTAATATGTCAATTATGTTAAATCACATGGCAGAATCATTATTTTGCGACAAACTTTAGATTTTAGATTAGTAAGTTATGTAAAATTACAAACAGATGTCTGTAAAACTGACTATATATATATAAAACATGCTTTATTTTTGGAAGACGAAATGCCTTCTTCCATATTGTCATTGAATACGACTAAAATGAATAACTTACGGCTTAAAATTGTAAATTTAACTTATCTTTCCTATTTCAAACTTTTTGTACAGCTCAGACGCAGAGAAACACAGGCCGTCAATCATATTTGCAACAGTAAAAACCCCACCGACCACTGTTAACCGGAAACAAAATTCGGACACAATATATTTAAAATAATACAAGCAGAAGCAACAAATATTATTTTATAATATATCTTTATATATTTGTTACCTGCACACACGGCAGTTAGGAATGAAAAGAAGGCTTCTCCTTTTTCGCGGTATCTAACTGTCAACGGACTTAAATCATAACGAAACCAAAGTGCTGGTGTCCCTCTTCCAACGAAGCTCTGCATGGCAAGTTATCGATTAAATGTTTTATTCGCTATATTAGAAAAAGTCCATTAATTTTCTAGATAGATACTCACCCTGTAGGCATACGTGTACTGATAGGAAATAGTTGTCTTTCCACTGTAAGATTCGAAAATTGTAGGTACAATTTTCATTATGTAATCATGAGACTCAATTCCTGTAAGACCAAGACCAATAAGTTCGTTGAGTTCTCTGATATTAACTTGTTTATTATGGTAGAGAATAATGTGTTTAGATATAGATAAGTCTCACCGAATTCAGTTTTTTTGCTAGCTCCTGCCAAAGGATTGAATGATCCAGGTACATTTGCCAAAATTCTATCCCCAAGGCGTATTTCCTTAATGGTATGAGTAAAGTCTGGATTATCGGGATGACTTTGAGCAGAATGAGTGGATACATGGAAGTTTCCAGGAACTTTATTGATTTGGAATGTAGAATGGAAAACACAACCTTGATCATTAGCACCGATTGGGGTTTTTTCAGTATTATCTACAAATCCAACCTCGTGTCTGCCCATATCATCTTGAATGTCGAGTCCAACAACTGCAGATAGGAAAAATACTCGTTTTTATATCAAAAGTAGTTCATTCTTAGGAAATAGACCTTCATAAATCATCAAAATTCTAATCATCTTCGTCACTACTGAGAATTGAGGGAGCTTTCTCAGAATTAGCGATTTCTCAGACTCAGCGTCTGGGTAATTAATTTACACGATAACAATAATATCATATCAGCAACTATAGCAGATAATATATACCTTTCATATAATCCTAAAACCCTTACATACAATGTCGCTTGGAAAAGGCGGATAAGCCTTTTTTCTTTTAGGTTGATAACTAAGTAGGCAAGTGAAATAATACCTATTGATTACGTAAAATTATTAATAATATTAATGTTGACCATTTGAAGAATCGTAGAAAATTATATTAGCCACTTACATTCACATTTTAAATTGGGTAACTCAATAGTAATTGAGACCGGTATTCTGGAATCATCAGCCCCTGGATTATCAACGTACACTTCTGAGATTCTAAAAGAAAGATATTAGATGTAATTAACAATATAGCCTCGGCGTAAGGTAAGCATGATAAATCTGCACAAAATAATCTAAGATTTAGTATAGGGTAGACTTACATTTCTTTGTCTAAAAACCTAAATAATTCAGAAATGAGAAGAACTGATATAGCGAAACAACATAGTACAGAAATGATAGCTCCAGTCAACGTGGGTTGTGTTAGGTCTTTCGGTACTTTACGGTAAATATCCAACCTGTGTCATATAAATTGAGATTAAAATTAGTTGATTTAGCATATTATTGTACGATAGTACTAATGCATACAAATAACGTTTTTTGATGAAAGCTTAAGTTCCTCCTGAACTTCAAAATTCTCAGGCTGATAGTAGTGCAGTTTGTTTTATAAAAAATTCTGACATCAAGTATTTAGTTTCATTTCATTAGAAAATATTATGACTTAAGCCTTTAGCCCATGTTTACGACTGCAGACGACATGCGTTCTTTTCATTTCAATTAGATTTCTGTTGGCTTTCAGACATTCAGATTCAGACCAATTTTTTTAAAAATCGTATACGGTTTGATCTCAGATACTCCGACATCCGACCGAGGGTACATTGAAAATAGTGTATTTTTTCAGTGTGGTAGCATTTTAAGCGACCACACTTTCTCGGAATTGACTTCTTGTAACATCTTTCATGTTTCATAATGGAAAATAAAAATGCTTGAATTGAACTGAATGGACTGTAACAGTGTGAAATGTGTCAGCATCAGCCGCCATCAGCCAACGCAGTCAAAACATAACTAGTATTTCCCGTTTTATCCTTGGCTAGTCTTTGAATTTTAATTCGATTAAATTATTTTTGTAACTCATTCCTTACCTTCGAACGTCAAAAGCCATTGGACTGTTGGCTAATTTTGACTCAAATTGTTAGAATTCTTAGCTATTTCTTCCAAAAATTATGAATTTATAGTTTCCAACATTTACTTAAGACCTCCGTTTGGTGTTTGGCAGTAGGCAGTAACAGACCTTATTCGCGAATGGAGATTAATGGAAGGCGTAAGTGAATTAAAAGAGGAAAAGTAAAAAGCATTAACTTTAAAGGAGGCTTAAGACTTCGGATGACGTGTAAACTTATGTTGAGTTGACTTCTGTCACTTCAACTCCAATAAAATATTTGAATTCTGCCACTCTTCTTTGCAATTCCATCTGCTCTTGAGGACAATTCATATATTACAGTGTAACCAAAAGGGTTTGCAGAATGCAGGTAATGTATTTTGCGTGTATAAAAATTAGTTGCATGTAGAACGCGCTTTTGATGGGAGTCGAGTAAGACGTCTTAAATATTGACAGATAAAGAGTAATATTTGTGCACATCGAGAAACATTTAGTCTTTTTGTCGAAAATGACCTAAAATTGACCTAAGGGAACTTTGAGAAAAAATCTCCTTTCTCATGAATTTCAGGGGATTTCATGAATTCCCAAATCAACCCCTCGCCTCGATACAGCCTTGATTCCTTGATGCAGGAGAGACAGTCGGCAGTCCTGACTGCTTAATATTGTATATTATAATAACATCATTTCATTCAGCCTAAGTCTAGCCCATTTAAGCATAATAATTAGCATGAGGGATCAAAGGATGGTCAGTCTGAGACCTGATTAGAAACACTAAAGATGTTTTATTAAGTCGTCGGGGTTGTCTCCCTAACCTTTTTTAATTAGTTACGAAGCCACGAATCCACTTATTAGTATGCGTCAAAATATGCTAGCCATTGGTCAAAAGGAAATAGAGACGTTATTTATTTCTCCGCTGCAGAGACTTAGAAACGGGTATTGGACAAAGTTTTGAGATTTGGTAAACGTTGTATATGTATACCTCCTTCTTCGGTGCTGATTTCTGATTTGCCACTATTGAGATAAGGCTCGTCTTGCGGCAATGACAATGCTTTGCATTTGCTTGTAATGTAATGTGGTTTTGTAATGCAAAAGAGCTACACTGTAAACACACAAATGCAAATTCCATACTGTAGTAGGCAAGTAGCGGTTGTTCTTGAATTACTGTGTGTTCTCCATCACCTGGCTGGCTGAGCTATTTAACTGAGTTTTATGCTAGTACATTACATGCACGGACGGATATTGCAAAGCAATTTTCAAATAGATATTATGCAGAGGAAAGCTTGGTGTTTTTCCACCGTACAGCAATCGTACAGCGTTGTTGACGTTCTGTGAACATTTTCAAAAAAATAGTTTAAACTGTAACAATTTGATATTTTAACTGCAGCCCCATACCACTGGAAGCGAGTTCATCAGGTAATAAGTACAAATTATCACTTAAAAATTTATATTGACAAAACAGTTAAAACTTAAAACTAAGAGTGACAAGTTATGATTACAATGATAATGACATATGACATAATTTCAGGTGTAAATTCAAACTATCCATGTCATTAAGAAGTCAGGAATTTTCTAAAGCAATCAGGTGAGCCGGTAAAATAATTTTGTTTTTGAACAGTTCACTCGTCACTTGTATTTGTATTAGTCAGTTGATTGTTGGTAGACAGACTATGTCCAACAACTACATTACTACATCTACCTAGGCTGACAAGTTTACATGGTCAGATGAATTAAATGATTTCTGTATTCTTCTTTCTTAGCCTAAGTGACGTAAACATGATGGATGACGACTTCATGTCCGTTGATTCCCCTACACAAAATGCGAGTTTGGATTTTTTGAGTACAGCTATATTGCGACAACAACAGCAGTCTGTTCCTCAGTCCAAATACGCACAGTTGCTTGCTGTTCTTGAAGAAATGGGTACATATTCACGAATTATTAGTATTACAACCAATTTTTGTCATTTTTAATACAAACGTTTTAGCAGTTAATTGATAATAAATAGTATTGAATTGATTGACTGTTGAGAGGTCAGAGCAAGTCAGTGTTCTTACGGGGAGTTGCAATGTAATCTTCCTGTCATCTAACCTAACCTAATCCAACTCAAAATATGACAGTACCTATGAAAGGAAGATGACACAGACATGTGACAGCATGTCGATTGAACGGGAAGGTGTGTAGTCATCTTCCCGTAAACCAAGGATATAATATAACAAACAGTAATAAATTATTGCAGTTCATTTTTGTATTTGGTAAATGTATAAATTGACTAGTCAGTTTATACTTTGCATCAAGTTCAAAATGTTTTTCAAATTACAATTACATGTAGAGTTTATATTCTGGCTTTGAAATAATTTTCCGATATCATTTGGTCCAAAATTTTATAAATGGATATATAATAACAATAATTGTCTATTTACAGGAAAAGATATTCGTCCAACTTACGCTGGAAGTAAAAGTAGTGCAGAACGTTTGAAGCGTAGCATTGTACATGCACGAATTCTTGTTCGTGAGTGCCTTATGGAAACGGGTAAGTTACTTGATATTAGATTTTTAGCAAGTCATCCGGTTAGGTTAGGATATACAATGTTTTTTATTACTAAAAAGATACATATTAACATGTGTAATTAAAAACATGTTTTTGTGATTGGAAAACGAAGACATGCAGATGTAGGAAATATTATTTGTCCAGAGCTTTCCCTTGACACCGGAGGAATTGGTAAGTTTACATTATATTTTACTAGCTTTTAACAGAACTCTTGAATTTGCTGTTTATTTAATTCTCAATATAATCCAATTCTCTTTTGTTTTATAGAGGAGTGGACAGATATATAAAATCAACAGTTCTATTGTATAACTCGAATAACTTTATCCCAAAAGACAATAATTAGATATAGGAGATATTGTTGACATTGAGTGTTACAGTGTTTTAATTATAAGAATTTAAAGTGCTACAAACTAATAAACAATCAAAATGGATCAGACATTTGAAATTGAGCACCTTGTGCAGACGTGTTTACCAATGCAGTTGGATTGTGTTTCTTGGAACAAAACTCACGACGTTTTGGCTTTAGGAGCGTATGAACTAATCGAATCCGATTCTCTTACACGTATTGGAAGGATTTATTTGGTGAAGCTGGAACCAAAAACAGCTACAGAACTTATAACCATATTGGATGAGTTAGATACTCCAGGTGTTTTGGATCTTAAGTGGGATCCGTTTGGAGAAGAAAAGTTAGCCGTTGCGTCCGCAACATCAGTTCAATTTTACATGATCGATACTGGGAGCAAAACCTTTAAACTTGAAAAGATGGGAATGTATGAGTTGGAGTGGAATGTGATGGGGTTGTATTTAGACTGGATGGATGAGTCGAAAGTTATCTATAGCGACTCCGAGGGAAATGTAACCATTTTGACTGCGAACTGCGAACCAACTATTGAAACGACACAAAAGTAATATTTATTAATCGATTAAGTTTTTGACCCATCTACCTACTTCTAATTGATACTGATTATTTAATTGATCACATGCTGAAAGCTAGCTTGCAATAACTAATTTGATACATTGTTTGCTTATTCATTGACGCGTTTAAAATTGGCTTCCCAAATAGCAAAACATTGTTGTTTTTTCTGATAATTAACATAGGTACTAATGTAGTGACATCAACAAGTCATTTTAGGTAGCCCAATTGATCAATGAATGGACTGATATGATTGTGTTCAAGTTCAGTGACCATTATTTATCGCAATATTTTTAGTTAGAAATTGATTTAAAAATACTAATTTATGTGGTGTTGCAATAATTTGTAATTATAGGCTACATGAAAACCTTACCTGGGTAGTGAAATACTGTCCTGATAATCAAATTATTTATGCTGGTGCAGATGACGGGAGATTCACTGGATTTACTGTTGAGGTAAAATGTCTAAAATACCCTTATACATCAAATAAAACATTACCTATGTAAGAAAAGTCATTTATAATATAAATTAATATGATTTGCACAGCAAATGAACGTAGAAGAAAACCACTTCGTAAAAAGGTTCGATGTTGGAGTGACGTCAGTTATTACCAAAGGAAATGTCGTAGTTGTGGGAAGGTATCTACATTTAGTAACAATAAGTCTTAAATTCTAGTTCGTTAAAAATTCAAACTTTTTTTGTTTTTGTCTAGTTATGACGATTATTTGCGTGTTTATAACCTAATGGGTACCAATCCAAAGGTTAATTTGCAACTTAAATTAGAAGTCAATTTGGGAGGAACTGTATGGAGAACTCTTTGGGTTCCTCCATTAGGGAAACAGGAGGATGAGACTAAAGAGCTGTGTATTGGTGCAGCTTGTGCAAGGTGAGTTTTTTACCATTCAATTTTATTTTATCGTTGACTATTTTAAGAAATGAAGATGAAAGTAAGATGAAACCATTTTAAAACTACCTAGAAATGGAATACACATAATTAAAATTAACCCTGAATCTTGGACATCGAGAACTGTCTTCAGTTGTATGGACTATGCTGGTGCCTTGGCCTATGGAATCGATATCAAAACAAATAAGCAAAATTATACAATTGCGACTTGCTATTTTGATAACCATGTGTTTCATGTATACAATGTAAAGCCTTCTGTATCCTCTCAGAAAAACTGACCTACGTATTGATTATTGATAAGCGAATCGTAATACCTTATAAGTAAGTTCAACATTTTTTGTCAGTTTTTTGGTGTTCGTTAATGCTAACTTAATACTTGTAGGTTGAATACGTTAATAATTATTATTAGTTTCACATGAGTAGCTAAATGTAGGTTATGATGTAAATATATATTTGCCGACTCACTCAATCAGTTGATGGACTTGATAACTCACTTTCAAAAAATCTATTAGTGAGATTTATATCCTATTTTATGATTACGAAAACTTATTTACTTATTGTGGTTTCTTCCACTTAAAATTATTTGTTACACTCTGTTCCTGTATTTTTAGAAAAAATATTGTTAGTTATAATCCTATTCTAAGTTGAGAACTTGAGAGTGTTTAAAATTCAGTCCAAAATTTGTCAAAGTTTGTTATATTATAATAACTATTGTATACCAACCCACACACATGTAGAATAAATTACGTGTATTTATGTGGAACGAAGTACTATTTACTAGGTTTTCAAAGTTTGTTAATCCTATGTAATACTTTTTTGGTAGTGGATGAACCTACCAAAACCTTTGTGCATACCAAAGGGATGAGGGAGTTTCGCCCTCTTGAAGCTAGGCCACGACAGACATTCTTTATGGGGCCCTATGTCTAAGCCAAGCCGCGCAAATTCCCAAACAATTGTACATAAGTTTGTCGTAAGTTTTTTACACAATGAAAAATGCTTTATTGGATAATAAATGAATAAAATAGCTGTTGGGGTACGGTACATATGGGTTCAAAGATATGAAAATAAGCACAAATATGAAATAATTTTCAATTTTTGATTAAATGTTACAAGATTTAATAAACAGTGCGCAAAATTTTAAAAATCAGTTTGGCATTACAGTAGTGTATTTATCATTATTCTTACACATCTTGTAAAATGTAAAACGTTAGAATTGTAGATTCTAGTAGTATAATATATGTGTTCACGCAAACATTAGTCAAAAATGTATCAAATAAGTATAAAAACGGTGCACAAAACAGCGTTTACAATTTGAACAAATAATAATGTTGTACAGTACACAACGATAATCAATCAGAGCAAAATATTAATTGCGTTAATTGCTGCGGACGTTCAATAATGAGATAATAACAATACAATAGAGCATTGAATGATTAATTAATATAAAGCCACATACCTATATTATTAGCTACCTATCGTTACTTCATTTGAACTCAAGTGCACAATTTTATTTAGTTTTACAAATTTTTGTCGGTCATAGGGAAATCAAAGTACCCACAAATAACATAGTATTAACATTTTAAACGTAAACATAACCTGCCCATTAGAGTCCAGGCTGTCAATCACATAAAGTCACAAAGTTGGAATTAGTTGTTGAGGAAAAGCTAAAAACGAGTCTTTCCTCAACTGGTAGTATGTATTGCAGGTACTAATAATATACAAATAAATAATATCATTCTACTTTGAACACTTATTAGTTGCCAAGCTAAGCTGTGTGTTGTAAGTAACACATGTAAAAATTAACGAATGATTATATAATGGTTACATTTACGTACACTGATTAAAAGTCAAGTTATTGAAATGGCAATTATAAAGAAT
The DNA here is from genome assembly GCA_019776445.1 of Tomocerus maximus. Classification (NCBI taxonomy): domain Eukaryota; kingdom Metazoa; phylum Arthropoda; class Collembola; order Entomobryomorpha; family Tomoceridae; genus Tomocerus; species Tomocerus maximus. The sequence continues at coordinate 8,428 of JABASH010002812.1, read as the reverse complement.
GGATTGGTTTGTAATGTACGTACTTAAAAATGAAATGCAAGACATAGCCTGATGTTATATCATACAATAATTTCCTATTTATATCTAGCCTAATTAATGAACAGTTAATTGCTATTTGATGTGCTAATAACCATTGAATAGGGTAGACTAAACTAGTTCTAAAGAATAGTAGTATAGGACGAGTAGAATGTGTGTAGTTAGTTAAACTGCAAACGATAACTAGCACAACTATTTAGTTATTGCGTCGTTTCCTAAAGTCTTACTTATCTAGTCCTATAATATAACAGTATTTACTCTATATTTAAAAGTTTACACGTTTCGCCTGATTATCTCTAACTTTTACAAAACCGAAAACTGCACTCTAATAGTGATTTCCAACTAGTAGAGGCTTAAAGCACCAGTATACGATTACACATTACACGCTATAAACGATACAGTTTAGTGGTAGTGTTATGGTGTCCTGTGATTGAGTTTACATTGCATTGACAGTTCTTTTTGTAAGATAAGACGAAATAGGGTACATGTAAATGTAAAGTGTTAAACAGAAGTGCCAAAAGTACTTAAGACCACATCGTCCAAGTTTATTTCTTCGGGTGAAGCAAGACTTGCTTTCGAAGAGTGCTCTGGACATGAAGGTCCTGCCATGCTGTGACTTATCACTGCCACTGCCTCAGATTGACTGTGGCTTCGGTGTGGAGGACATTGAGGGTACAAAGGACTGGGTGAATCCACTCCGATTATATCTTCTTGCGTTCCTTCCGACGGAGAATCACCTTCCGATGACGTCAGAGATTCGTCTATGTTTTCCAAGCTGATACAATCTTGATTTAACATGGGACCCGAATCCTACAATATCCAAAATGCACCATTTAATTACACATGCATAAATTACCGCACACAAAATAACAATCCTGTCCTATACATACATGCATATGCATACTAGCAAAACATAATTTATAAAATCTTGCAATTTAAACACTTTACAAATGGACTATTCATCTACAATAATTATAGGGAGAGAATATTTCCATTATATATAAATGCATGATCGACATTGTACAATCATACGGATATTCAGATTTACGATCACCAAGAATCTGTACCTGTAAAGCTTTGAGTATTGCCTGACAAATCGGATTGTCGATAGAGAAAGGATTGTCAGTTTCACGGTTGTGAATGATAACAGAAATAAATGCTGGGTGAAGAATCGGTAGAGGGATTGAGAGGCACATTGTAGTGTCTTCCACACTAAAAATGCAAATGTGAAATTGTTACTAATTTTTGAAAAGTATATTATGAGCGCATGAAGTAACTGGTATTAATTTACATAAGTAGTAAGCTTACATGTGAGGTGACCTTGCCAAAGGGTTAAACGCTGATACGTCCAAGTATGGTGAATGGATATGGTATTTGACTTTAGACATTGTAACAACGTCTCCTGTCCAAAATTCGTCTTCAATGCTTCCAATAAAGATGTCTGTTGATATAGGACTGTGCTTCATTGTCATCTGAAGACAAAGGAAAAAAGTTTATTTTTCTCTCTACATTTGAAACACTAATAACTTACTTTGATGTAGATTGCTCTTACCTCAAGGTTGAAATATACATCCAAGTCTTCTAAAGGTGTTAAAAAATCTTGGCAAAAAATTTCACTCATTAGAAGAATGCATAGATTCATCCAATCGCCATACTCTAATCCTCTGGATTCCCAAAAGTTGTTGATTTCTTCCTGACATGACATTCTTGAGAATATTCTATCAGGGTAGAAATTCTGGGCCATTTTACACGCTGCTAAAAGAGCTCGCTCTAACTGAGGCTTCCGCATCCGAATTCTCGACCTTGTAGCTACATTTAAACCAGTTTCCAATTCTCGTCGACGCTTCATTACTCGATCTTCTAAATTGGATCGTAATACTAAAGTTTCGCGGATCAAATCACGGTAGGGACCTTCATTTTCAATTAGCTTTGCAGAGAAAGGTCCAAAACATGACTGGAAAAATGACTTGAATTCCATTTGTGGTTGTGTGATCAGTTGGTTGGTTTTCTGGTAAAAAATGTTAAGTTCCTCCATTTCCAAACGGGCTTGGAAAGCGATCAAGGACTGCTCCGTATTGATCTGAGTACATACAATGGATACATAACAGTTAGAATTATAGTATGGATTTAAAAAATGTAGTAATAGCGTATATAAATACTTAAAAGTACACCAAAGATATTTTAACTTTGAACTGAACACAAATCGATATCTAAAAGTTCCATAATGTACTTTTCATGTTCTCATTCCTGAAAGATTCTTTTTATCTCTTGTATTATGAACAAAATTGTGTAAAACTTCTATAACATAAAACTCAGAAGATAAATCTTAGATTTTCCCTTTAATTTATGCAATTTTTGTACCTAATCTAAAATTCATGTTTTTGTTTTACGCATTGTTCCTTTTTATGCAGCGGGTCATAATGTGATCAATAACAGCTAATTTAATTAGCTGATACAAGTGACAAATAATGACTCACTTCGTAATAAAAGTCGTTTTCTAATCCAGGTCCCATTATCCGTTTGATAATCCAACTATTTCCTGAAGGTAACCTTCCTTTTGGTTTTATTAGGGAATAAAACATGATTGAATCCCATCCCAAACGGAGACCATAGTTAATAAGAGTCCCTGTTGTGAAAATGAGTATTAGGATTGTCAAAATTTGCACACATATAAACGCATTTTGAATAAAATGGGTATACCTATTGGTCATTGGTATTATTCAATTTGATTTTGTTAGATGGTATCACAAAAACTTACATAAAACTATGAGTGCAAAGATGACAGGACAGATAATCAAAGCTCCACATAAACACACAATCGGTTGTAGCACCCCTTGAAGTATTAGAGATCCCAAGGTGAAAAACACAGGGAAAAACTTTTGTCGGTTCGGAACAGGACACTCAAAATCATAGATTGCCATACAAATGATGTGGAAGACAATAACAACGACGGGCACCCTGGCAGATGTAAACCAATCGAAAAGTTAGTACTTGTAGCATATAAAACGTGGTAAAGGGATGATGAGCACTGCTGCAGGTAATGACAGTAGTAGTGAAGCCAAAAAAGCGATTAGAGTAAGTACGTGGAATTTATGTTTATTACTTTTGTAGTTAATAGGGTTAACTTACCATGCTGGGGCAGTAGCTGCGAGAAGAAAGCTGAGCAAACAGATTACAACGGATCCCAGTGGAAGAAACAAAATGATAATAAATGATAAACAGAATCCTTTGAAAAAGTAATTCCAGAAACGATTGAGGAAACGATTCCAGCCTTTACCCAAGAACTGAGTGTCTGGTTGAGATTCAAATCGAGTTCTCGCTTTAGAAACACGTCTCCAAATGTCTGTCAGTCTTGAGATTAGTGTAGATGTTTGAGAGGATTTCTTCGGACACAAAGTGCCATTAACTTGAGAGAGTTCTAGGTCTGTCATAAACGGTTTAGTGCAGAAAACTGCCCGTAAACTGAGAGGACTGCACCAAGGGACCACATAACCCAGAATGTACATGATATTCAGCATCCAGGTAATTGTTCTGAAAATCAAGTTTTGTATTCTCCACAAGGGCCATCTGCTGTTTGTCATTATGCATTTGACGCGCTTTACTGTGAAGATCGGCTACACAAAATCAGATCATCAACATTATCTTTTTCTTCCTGAGTTATCCCGAGGAAATCAAAAGTTATTGAAGAAATCAATTGGTGCTTACATGATATGGATCTGTTCGAGGGCTGGTAATTGTAGTAGGAACACAACTTACAACTGTGGGGATTATTTCTGTCTGACCGTGGAGACTTCGGGTTATCACATAATTCTCAGGCTTCCAGATCATTATCTTCCATTCGAATATTCGGCATGGCTTTTTGTCGGCTTCCAGCTCTTTCCTTAATACAGGCTCGGTCTATAAGAGCAAGTAAACACAGTTGACTAATAATGACACCACAGGGTATACACAGGTGCATATAAACGACTTTATGTTTACATCTCTCATGAAGGCTAAGTCTCTGGCAAGGAAGTAAGTGTGCTGCTTTAGGAAATGTTGTCGGAAAAGCTCCAGAGAGATTTCATGTGGAAGCCAACGATTCTCTTCAAAAAATTTAGACTGCAAAATAAATAATAGCCTCTTAGCACTCACGCACTTAAGGAATTCCAAAACTTTAGTCGATGACAATGGTTAAACCATAAACTCTTTTTCATATCTTACTTGAGATCTTTCCATTTGCATTTTCATCCACACGGGGTCGCGAGAAAGGGTGGGATAGGCACCCACTAAAAACTTGCGAGTATCTTTTAGCTCAGATTCCAATTTTAAACCGACATTATCAACAGCCCTGCAGTAATTCATATTATAACATTGCGATTAAAGTCATATACAATGGTTTCGGATTTACTACGTACGAGTGTGCAGTGACAATTATTTTCAATTACCTATGCATCAGAACGTAAAGTTGGGCTTGTTCAATTAAAAGTCTATCTATATCCTGAGCAATAGATGTGATGTCAGGGCAGGCACGTATAGCATTGTAAACTCTTCGCAAATACTCATCCATAACCATGATGTTTGCTTCCTAAAATTGATATTTACTTACTTAACCATATAACTTAATGCAATAGCAGATTATTGAGGTATCTCTATACCATCTCTATTTCACTTTCAGACATCTTTCTCGTTTTCAACTCAGTAATAACTTTTTCCCGAAAAGATAGAAACCAACCCCTGGCAGATTTTTCTAGAAGACGACCCAAGGGTGGACCAACTTTACGAAAAATGTCCCTGTTAAAGCACAATTTAGTTTTTCAAATGCGTGTACCAACATCATATCACCTTACACTAAGATGTGTACTTATATATGTATAGACTTGTAATAATAACTTGTGAATTCTACAAACCTATCGAACAAGCGTAAGTCCAAGTCAAGAGACATAAAATTTTTGAAGCGATAGGGGACAGGAGGAGGTCTCTCCATGGCCATGGTAACTTTTTCCCGCATTGCCTTGTTCGCCTGATTTCTGACATAGCGGCCGACACCTTTTGCTCCATCACCCTTGTTTCATCAAAGAACATTATCATGGAATACTAGTACTTTGAAGTACGTAAATCTTGACTAATGGAATACGCGAACAACATTATTTATTTTGGGACTTACTTTGCACTTTAACTCAGCTACAAGAAATTTACAACGCTCTTCTTGAATTTTTCTCTCCAAATTAGGTGCGTACACTTTTCCGAACCCAATTATCAGATCTTTTCAAATATAAATGATAGCAACTTAGAAAAGTTTACACCTTGATACAGTAATATGGAATCTATGTAATCTATGGTAATATATTTATGAAATGATCACCGAAAAGTTCAATGAGATCAAACTTAAGACAGCTTAAAGATTGTTTCACACTGAGACTTTCTCCCAGAAGAAATTGTGGTGCATAAACAACGAGAAATCGTAAAGCAAAAGACAGTCCATCTAAGTACTCTTCTTTTGCTGTATCGACTCCTTTTTGGAAAAATGGGTTTAATCGCCAAACATGATTTTGCCCAGGAAAGTTCACACTTGGGACTGTAAATTGACTGCAAAAAATGATTCCACATTATGCAAAGTAAGAGAGGATTAAGAAACTTGATACGAGTATTGTATCTTTAACTACTTATATATTGTATATTTAACTACTTACCCTTTACGCTTTATTGATTGTAATTGATTGTGTCCAAGAAATTTTGGATTTCCTTTGCAATCGGTGGTCAGAGCATCTAACTCATCAAATGTAGGCAAGACAAATAAATCTTTAATGCGGACCAACTTATTATCCACAATTGATGAAGGGAGAAGAATGGGAAAAGATTTCCAATGAAACAATACTCGTTCGGATACCAACTGGATCTTCTCAATAACTTCTCTCACATTAGAATTTGAGAGTGTCTCCCACTTTATATCCAACTCAAGTTTGCCTTTCTGCAATCAAACAATTCGTCACTTGTGTTAAAATTATAAATAAACACTAAACCGTACATTATACTTATGTATCGCAGGTATCCCACCAACTAACAAATGCATATAAACAAATTGTGTTTACTATTTTCCAATGATTTTTCAACAATCTAATGGTATATCGACAACTTGGAGAAGAAACCTGTAATTTAGTTAGAAGAGTATTGACACGAATAATAGTTTACCTCCGGATCTTGGTTCATGGTGCATTTCTTCAACAATTTAGATTAGATTTGCTACATAATTTTTGGTAATTGTCTAACAAGGCGGAGGAAGACCGGTGTTGTTTCAAACATTGTTTGTTTATTTACACAGTGATATTAGTATCTAAATCTGCAGTACGTAGAAACCTTAACCTTGATGCAGGATTAAGAGAGTGAAAGGGAGAAGTATAATGTGTAAGCTATACAGACATTAATAAGGATGACTGTTTAGCCATTTTGTCTGAAAGAAAGAACTGTCTGCTGGAAAAGTGATAAATTGAGATAAGTAAAGAGTGACGGATATGATGGCAAATCCTTTGTAGTTTATTTCTATGATGGTTTTGTATGACAGCGACGGTGGAGAAAAGGCCCAGCCCAAAATCAGCTGATAGTTCTGTAGTAGAATTGCAGGAAAAGGAACAAATGCCTGAGCTCTCAGAGAGCTGCAGAGAGAGCAAATCCGTAAACCTTCAACGAAACGAGTTTTTTACAGGGAAACTGTGTTTTTGAACATAAACCTCGCTATACACGACGGACGGACGGAGGAAACATAATTACATACGCATTACTACTCTGTGTATATTTCTCCAGCAATCTATATGCTACCACTACTGGAATGCTTTATTGCACGATAGTATACCTATTAGTTCAACACACGCAAATACTAGCTATATAAGTAAGTCTCATGAAAAGCATGAAATATGTGAGCATTAAAGACACATGGCCCGAATTATATTTCAAGTACATAGTTCATGTCACAATAAAATATCAATTTAAAAAGCTATTCCTCGTTTAGTACATAGATGATATGCACAACAAACAGGATGCTGAATCATGTGGCTATACGTTACATGCTTTTAATTGACATATAACTTACATTGGACATTTGGCTAGATAAAAGTTTGTCATTCTAGCACAGTGTCTACTAGTACAACAGCTTAATGTTTACAATTTATGGGTTTAGAATTTATTTAGTTCTTTTGCATTTTTACGGAGGATGAGAAAAGATTTTGTGTTTGTTCTTGTACTCATTGTTCTGTGAATATGAAACGCGTAAAATATCAGATATCTCTTTTACAGAGAAATGTTAATTTACTTCATTCCATTATGCGGCATTTTCTATTGTGCACAATTTGACTGCTTTAGGTATGCATGTAATCGCTTACACACCTAGATAATTAACAATTAATAAAATCTAAGTTGGTCTGGTCAGTCTAGTATACAGATAGTCTAGTTACAACTTCTTTTACCAACATAAATGCATTCGATATGTAAGGTTAACAAAATTCACGAACATAAAAAAACACATTCTTTTGAGATTTCAAATGGTTTGTGTTCATTCATGTTGTCTACATGTACAATATTTGTTTGTATGTATAAGGCCATAAGAGCTGCAGATGAACGAACCTAATTAATTTTGTGAAAGTACGAGTAACTAGCATGTAACCAAGCAGTGAATGAAAAATGTTGCTTTTTATCTATCTGTCTACTCTTGGGTTCGCTCTCTGATATTTGCTTAGTGTTAGTGTACTCTGCTGTGGCAATTTGAGTAGATTGACCACAGTCAGATTAATCTGTGTAATATTACTCTCATACTCTCATTAGCAAATCAAAAATCCTACGAGGTAATTTATTTAAAAATCATCCGTATTATGCGAAGGTCTGGCTTATTATTAAGTAAGTACCACTACCTAGATGTCTACATAGGTATTATACACTCATAAAAATATGTTCATATCCCATATGATATCATATCATTGCGCACTGTACTGTAATATAGCATAACAGATTAGTGAGATTAGGTATGGATGCAAAATGATAATACTCCTCAGAACAAGTTAACCTTTCCTCTTAGAAATATTTCACAGAATCCTCCTAGGGTTAGTATTGTTATTGGTAGTACCCAGAAGAATTGTAAATTTTGGCTCACTTCAGCTTTATGCTCACCGCAATGTTTAGCTAACAATTTTAGTGGTTAGATAAATGATATTTTAATTGTAATCCCAAACCTTTTTAAACATGTTTTCCCTTCTGAATCCCATTTCTACGAATTTCTGCACATCATTACTATGCACCACTCTGTAGCAGTCGAAGGTTTAGTTCTACATCGATTCAGGACTTGTTATATGAACCTCTTTACATAATTTAATATAAATTGAATAATCAGTCTAGATACGATCTGCTAATGCAATAAGTATGTCTACCA
>JABASH010002811.1:0-18637 GCA_019776445.1 Tomocerus maximus | reverse complement strand
GCGTAGCCGTTAAACAGATATCTAAAAAAGATGTTCACAATTGTATCATGCTGTTAAAAATTTCTCAGTACTGTTAAGTACTGTTAAGAATTTCGAAAGGATTACGTACCAACATAATAATGATTTAATTTCGAAAGATGCTAGCCCAGACCAAGAGTGGAGTTTATTGTTTTATAATATTGAAAACGCGCTTGCTCATTGTGGGGTCCACGGCATAGATCATGCATTTTTGCTTACAAAAATATTCTTATAATACATTTTTCGTACAAAAAATGTATAGGACCTAGTACAGTAAATAAAGACGTTTATTATAAAGAATTTGATATACTCAAAATCAAAATAGTTTTTTCAATCAATAATCTAAGCCTATTTATGCATTTTTTCTCTGGTAGAAATGATGAATAATGGGCCATCCCCAAAAACTAGAAATTATAACTCCCTAGAGTTGAAATTCTGTAGATTTTAACGATTTTAACAGATTGATTTACTTGAATACACGGAATATTGATATAATATAATAGTTAACTAAATAAAATAAATAAAAAAGATAAATCGCATCCAATCAATATTTACTTAAAATAATTCTGATGGTTCTTCTCCTTAGCAGATTATTTTTTAATGCTAAGAACTATTTTCTTAATTCATAAAAAATTGTGTAAAATAGTCCTTCGATTGCGATCTAAAATTTGGTTGGATGTCCGGCCAAATAAAAGTCGTCATACATCTTCCTTTCTTGTGGTTTGCAATAAGCAGATGGCCTCTCATATTCCAACACTATAGGCTGAATATGTGCAAAATGTATAAATTGCTGTTAGGAATTTTGGTTGAGGTGTCTGCTTTCCACTCTATTTACATTTTGCAATTCCCAGTTGCATGTTAACGTTAGTGCCATATAACTTGGCTAGACATCAACTGCCAAAAAGGTTCACTGCTCATTGTAAATTCCCATGAAATGTGCATTTGGTCACCGATTGGTCACGTGCTATGGTTGACAAAAATTCAATTTTCATGAGGGAAACATTTGAGAGAGATGGAGCTTACATAAGAATACATTCTTTGTTTTTCTTTTCAGGCGATACGACGATGTACTTGGTGTAGTTCACAAATGCATGGTGGTTGTTGGATTCTTGGAGCTTGCTGTCGTCTAGTTTTGGTGGATGTTCATCAGCTTCGGATGATGGTGGGATTTATACGGCTCGGCATTTTTGGTAAGGTTTACTTGGCCTGTACTTTCTTCGTAGTGTCATTCAATTCAAATACCTTCACATGCATGGTTTGTGTTTGTTATGTATATGTAGTGTAGTATCGTAGTATATTTGCCAATTTTACCATGAGGTCCTGAAACCGTGAAGTGAAACCGAAACCTGCTGATTCTTGAAACTGCCGAACTCCAGCTTTTGTATAAAACTTGGTATTTTTTTGGATTAAAATTTCTCCATCTCTTTAAAACGAATAGCATTAATTAATCAGAGTAATAAAGATTTTATGCTTTTCCAGGAATCATTACCCCAGCTAAAACTTCTTGATATTGATGACCAACCAGCTAAGCCTGCAAGTTAAATCAAAACGTTGAGGATTGAGGATACTATTGACTATTGACTATAAGTGACAAGGTTCGTTGTTGACAACAATAATCGTATTTCAAAAAGTTTAAAAATTTAATTACAAACAATTTATTCTCGCCGAACAATATTTCTGTCACTGTTGACTGTTATCGGCATTACAACAAAACGGCTACCAACAAAGATAATAGCCGGTTTCTTCATTCTTTCATCTACAGGTGACAGGCAGTATAACTTTGAACTTCTAAAGGTGGAAAGCGAAATCTGCAAAAAACAAGCAAATTGCGAATCTCAATTTTTAAATATTCCATACCAATTTCACTGCCTTCAACTCGGTCGGGGTCCTGACGGGATATTTCATTAAACCAATATGTCCAAAAATAATATCGCTATTGATCCGGTAAGTTGATTTGTTATTAAGAAATGGTTTAGATGTCTATAAAGTATTAAGTATCTTTATAACGAGAATATTGAATGTATCACATGGGACGTTGACAAATTCCCCTGTTTAAAATTGATAAACGTTACAGACAAGAGGAAATACACAATGACAATATGTAGTTTGAAAGTAAGATGTAATTACGCAACATGTTTTCCATGCATATTATTATAGATCTGTGGATACAGGCCGCGGTACATAAAAATAAAGTGTAGCATTATTATGAATAAGAAATATTTTAGCCAGATGCTTCTGTTTTATTATCCCATTTTCAATCACATCCTATCGTCACTGCAAGGTGTTAAAATGTTTGAAGTGTTTGAAATCTGTTCCAAAGTTCCGAATTCCATTATTATTACATGGTATGATAGCAGGCGTTCGGTTTCTGTCATTCTCATTACACTACTAACTACCATAATCTTAGTGTAAAATCACAAATAAAATATATGCAACAAAAATGTTGCATCGTTAGATATTGGAAGGAAATTCTGACGCTCATAAACTGCGAGGCACTAATTAGTGATCTACATGAATAAATATACGAATTCAGGGTTTTGAATTTTACTTTAATTTTTTGAAAAACTTTTATTTATTTTACAGCAAGTGGAAGATTACGTTACGACAGTCAAGAAGGAGGTACTTTTATTGAGTTACCTTTTTATATGCGTATAATTTTTCGTTTTTATATTTATTTTACAGTGTGTTTTTACGTTTTATAAGAATAGAAACTGCAATCAATAATGTTTCGCTTTTTTGCTTAATAATTGAATACTTGCACATTGTGGGTGGGTAGTTACGTAACTATATGTATGTTTTGCCTCTTAATGACGTATTGGCGAGAAAGGATAATGTTTAAAGACTTTTTGACTTTACTAACAGTTTCAAACTACTGCACTACTGGTACAATATTTAGATAAATAAGGCCTAATGCCTAATTTGATGCAAAATCATCCAGATTTAATAGAAATAGAGAACCGAATGTTGTATTGAGTATTGACTTGATTTCTAGTTTCTACTTGTTTACCATTTATTAACTATGGAATAATAGTTCGTTCCTATTTTAAAATCCCACTGCTCATTTTATTCAAAATTAACATGTAACTGAAATTTGAAATTTGATGAATGTACATTTAGTTAGTTTATTATTTTTTTGCATTGCATGTTTTATTTTTATTGCTTATAAATTCTGCTTCTGTGTGAGTCTGACTTGTGATAGTAAAGTAATGTGTATAAATGACAATTAGTTTATTTTATAGGGAATACGGGCGCATAATATATACTACTGCTATAATATAAGCGGTATTTGAAAGACTATTGCTTGAATGACTGAGTGATGACAGTCGTTAAGTAGTCGTCGGTGCCCGTTAGTCTTGAGAATGAGGCTAGATTAGCTTTACTCGTAAGCTGTGTGTGAAAACCTTAAAGATTAAAAATTGCTCTTTGATAATACTACATAACACGATATTTCTTATCAAGTGTTTTCCTGTTTCTGACATTATTATCATTATCGATCAGTTGCTATATTTTTGCTTTAAAGGTTAAACTATATCTTCTAGCTTCTATTTGAATTATTTTTCTGGTTTTATTTATTCGCCACAATTGGTATTTAATTTATTATTTTCAGTCGGAAGTCCTCGTAAAAGTCGAGATTCCAAAGAAAATACTGAAACTCAATGAATTGATGGCAACTCATTTTAGTCGGAAAGATCTTTCCGGTCTTCACCAAAAACTCAATATTCCATATCCTGATGCGCAAGCGATCACCAGGTATGATTGCTTTAATGTTGGTAACTATTTTGCTGATCAAATCGGTAATCATAGTTTCAGTAATATCTTAGATTTTTCCAATGAAAAGTTCTACTTGATGACATTTATAGAGCGATGAATCACAACAGTAATAATGATCACAGTGGTGTGTCTACTGCTAAAAAGAGAAAGCACGATTCCAACAACGACATTGAAGAGGATGAACTTTTGGTGGGGGGAACAAAAGTTCTTTGCTTGCCTTCAGGACCTGTAAATTGTAACTTGAATTTAACTAAGTTGATTGAAATAGTGAAACCCGAAATAAAAGGGCTGGTCGAAGATGCAAATTTGGTGAGGACTCATTTTCTATTTATTATTATTTTTAAAATCATAGACAGGACTTTTTTCGTCCGTATGGACGAAAAAAGTCCTCTATAAAGTTACCAAATATTCCTTCAAAATAATACAAATGTCTACATTTTAATGGCTACAATATAATTCTGCGTTTCAATTTACATTTTTAGTTGAAAATGTGGGTGACTTTTCTTATCCCTAAAATCGAAGATGGTAACAACTTTGGAGTATCTATCCAAGAAGACACATTGGGGGAAATTCGGACTGTTGAAGCCGAAGCTGCTACATTCTTTGAACAAATAAGTCGTTATTATTTGACGAGAGCAAAAATTGTCACCAAAGTACTGCTTGCTTTTTTATTTATAATGTAGTCTCAATCTCAAATGTAAATTAATTCAGAATACTTTGCGGTTGTGACATAGGTGGCCAAGTATCCCCATGTTGAAGACTACCGCCAACTCATCGATGAATTGGATGAAAAAGAGTACGTTAGTTTGCGCATCGTACTTTCTGAAATTAGGAACCATTATGCTGCCCTGTACGACCTAATTTTTAAGAACTGGGAGAAGATTATTCGCCCTCGAACTTCCAACGCCGAAAATCTTTACTGATATAAAATTGCATAACAATATGCCAATTTTTCATGTACATGTACTATAATTTGGTCATTGAAACTGAACTTTGATGCCGAAAATAAGATTTCTGTCTACTCACTGGAACATGCTAAACACTAAACATTATAATTTCATTTCAGATTTAATACAACAATTTTTTGCAAATCCTCGTTTAAGCAAATTCATTGCAATTTTGTTACATTGTATGCTTCTTAAATGTACGTGTCCGTAATAGCATATTAAATTTTTAAAGCGTACTTAAAATTCCGTAACAACACTTACTATTACTGATGAGGTATTTAAAATTTAAATATTATTACTGTAGTTTTTCTAATTTTTATATAGCGATACTCTAGTAGCTTTTCGACATTAGTGGTTTTGTTGTAGTCAGATGAAATATTTTGAAATTGCAAGGAAATTCCTAAGGTGAAAAATTTAGTGAGATGAAGCATCTGTTTAATTAGTCTGTAAAGGAAATAGTCGATTAGTAACCAATTTTAAAAGGTTTCACATTATTTCTCTTTTTATTAACCTTTTGTAGGACTTATGACAGATAACATATTTTATAGTTATGTAAGGTGGTAATCTATGATAACGATAGTAATAGCTTATGAGTATGAGACTTTTTATAGCCATAAGATCCTGCAGTTTTTAGTCATGAGAAAATACGTAAAAACTCACTGCGTTGCAAGGGAAAGTAACTTTCTCCTATGGTCGAATGTTTTGGTTTTTCTGGATATGGTCTTACTATTTAGTCACATTGTTAGGACTTTAGGAGATGGAGAAAATCTCTACGTTTACATGCGCTATAGGAAAGTAACGCTTTATTTTACTTTCTCCATCTAAATGACATTAGCTTTATTCCAGTGTTTAGATTTACACGGTGAAAGTCATATATACCCCGTATTCACATAGATATAAAGGATATGCCTATAATTTATACAATTTTGGTAGTTTCATGATCACATATAGAAAATAAACCTAACGGGTCGATTAGTTTTTCCCATGGATGACCTTTCAATTTACAAGGGAAATATTTTAGATGATATCTGTGAGCAGACCACAATATAGCTTTTACTGTAATTGATTTGTCTGGAATAAGGAAAGTGTCTGTGATTAGAAATTAAGGAATTCGTCTGCATAACCCGTAAGTTTCTTAACGTTCTGAAATCCCGAAAAGAAAAGTATTTGCGCACTAGTTTACTCTATATAATATCATATTTTATTAGTTTCTTCCTAGTACCTTAATTTCTGGATGGAGAAAGTTGATAAATAGGGCACTAAAAATTCATTGGAAGAGTTATTTTAGGTTTGAACAATTTATTGATTGGATTTTATCATCACCAACATCTTATAATCAATGTCATCACATTTGACTGTGAAATCATAGAGCATTACTACAATATTTGCAATGCGTCGGATGATAACGTAATACAGAAAGTATCATCAGTTTGTTACTGTTACTTGGTTAAACTAGTAAATAAACAAAAAAACAATGGATTAAAATAATATACCGGGAATTTCTACACAATAATATTATTTATGTCACTATTAGGTGTATGAAACACTTTAGTACTTATGTAGGTATTTATAGCACAAAAACTAGCAAAACATTCCAGTCATTTTAAATGATATAGAGTTATTAACAAATAAATATACAGAATAGTGTACTACGTACATTACATACTGTGTAGCTAGTAGTTTTTCGTAAATAAAACGTAATTAAAAATCTTTCGCAGATCAAGTAACAGAAGTAGAAATCACCCGTTCTTTTATAATTTTATGTTCTTGTGGGATTTTATCATACCTGGTTGTTTTCAAATGTTTTTCAACGAAGACATCTCTGGCGAATTTCATAGTGTTAAACAAGTTATGATTTAAGTCTTATAAATCATTTATAATCATTTTCAATCATTTTCATCTTTCCATACAAAATTAATTAACAACGAAAGATTTCAAATTACTTGGATTGCAGATTGCTGTATTAGCATTACAAATTACAATGTACAGCCAGATATATTTAGAGCCCATAAATGGCTACTTGTAGACTTTCTCCAGCTTTCACTGCCTTTCACTTTTGATTTTTACAATTTTATACAACACAATTTACATAACATAAGACGAGCACCTTTAAAAACTTTAAACTGTATACAATTTTGTTTGGTTTGAGCGTTTAGTATATCATAAATTATGAATAAGGATGTAGGATGAGAACTGAACTTGTAACAAGCTAATGGTGTTAATTTTAAGTAATTAAAAATGTCCATTTGTTTATAATCTTTTGTTAGAAAAAGAATAGAGGTACAACACATCTAGTAAATTATTGTACACTATAGGTACCCATGTACAAATACGTCAATAATTAATTAGTGTCTATACAAGACAAAGAAAACCACGATATATTTGTATGTAATTTGTAATTGCTGTAAATATATTTGCAATTTGGATATCTATTTAGATTCAAATGTATTATCTGTATCAACAGAAACGACGCACTGATGACAAGAGTAAGTAGAAAACGCAACAACTCTCTGATTACCGATAAACCTATAAATCTGCTAATTAAAGCATAGTATTGTCAAAAAATTAATATTAATAAAGCAATAAATAACAATAAATACCGATAACGCGATTAGTAATACTTGTCACTGCATATTTAGTACATGTAATTATGTTATAATGTAGGTAATGTACTAGGTATAGGGCATAGTACGCATAGTAAATGAATAAATCTTCACCTGATAACTTTCTCAATGAGTACAGAGAGATACAGTAGCAGTTGCATGTAAAACCAGAGGAGTAAGTAAATGAAATTATGTGTACATTCATAAATCGTAGTCAAATACTGCACATAATTAAAAATTATTTCAGTCATTCGTCGAAATCGCTGTTAATTTAATGTGACCTACTACTTGTCTGTAAGTACTGTAGAAAGCCTTACTATACTTGTTAGTTTTACATACAATTAGTAACCTTTTCGGCAGTAGTTAGTTTGTTAAGATTTATGTACAAAATTTATAGCTTTGTACAGATATAAACATTAGCCTAGGTATCTATACCTAAGGACCTACCTACTTATTTACCATTTGCTCTCTAATAACTGAATCCACCATCACTGCTACCATGTTATTTTATCGACAGAGTACCGTGATTTCATTTCATGTATTGCTAACGAGGACAATGAGTTTTTCACACCCGCAACCCTTTTTTACACGAGGATTTCTTTGCGTCCTACTAATTTGGAAATGTTCGGGCAAATTTCTTTTATTTTCAGTCCTGTGGTTTCGTCGTTATGAATTTAAAGGTTATTTTGTTATTTCACGTTTGGAGATTAGTCTTTTAGTTATAATTCTTAATCATTATACCTTATCTATTCAAAGTCAAATTGAAAACTAACTTTTTGAAAATGTACAATAACTGTAGAATAAAATTTATGAATGGATTCTGATCTGATATGTTGTAATGAATACAGAAAAGGATTTAACTAAAATAATTGTCTCAAGGTGGAACTCAATTCAGGTAAATAAACATCTGGTAATAATAATAGGTAGTATTTTCCATTACACAGTATACCTAAAGCGATAAATACGTGTATATGTATTAAACAATATCAGTTTCACAAAAATGGCACTGAGCACTTTGTCACGTTGACCTTAGGTCAGGATAGATAATAAAATGTATTCTATGTATTCGGTGGCTTTTATAAACATTACTTAAATTGCTTCAGCTTGACTAACCACAACAAACTCTTTGTATATTACTATCCATAACTTACAATACAATTAGCTAGCTGAAATTGAAACGTTTTAAATCGTAAGCAATTCAGCAAAACCATATTTGAAAATTGGCTACTTAAAGTGCTTTTATAAATTCTAAGTTAGCTACTGCATCTATTGTAATTAAGGAGGACTGTAGGTGATTTCCGTGTCTTTCTTTCGTATAAAAGTGGTTAAAAATTTACCTTCTTAATTGAATGATTGTGCTAAGATGTGCCAACATATTCTTTAATGACACTATAATTTACTATAATAATATGCTCATTAGCATTTCTAATAGACAATACCACAAAACGTCCTACATAAAGCCGACGACACATTTTATAAAAAGTACCTACTTACGTGTAATAGAGTATTTACTGGGATTACTAGTTTCGCGAAGATAGAATTTGTGGTACTCTTCTATTATGCACATCTGTGACGTGTAAGGAATCCTAACATAGCACATCATCGTAGCGTATTTACACATAATATTATTTCACTACGCTAATTGCAAGTTCTTAGAAACACTGCGCAATACACTACGTTAAATGATTAATTTGAAAGGTAAAAAATTATTCAATTTAACTGAAATCAGTAATATTAAATGGTACTTGTGTTAATTGTTTTGTCATAGTATGCTAATACCACTCCAAAGAATAACTTTCGTTAGATTCCATATTAAATTGCAAAAGTAGCACAAATAGAGCGCATCAAATTTCGTTATAAAAAGATTCATTAGCCTTAAAATTTCTTTTGATTTTGAGCAGTAATACTTAAAAATAGCACTATTTTGGAATTCGAGCAGCTATCATCGTTAGATCTGAAAATGGACATTTGCTGAATAAACATTATCATCGTTTCCATTATCATGGTTTATTTTTAATTGGCAATTTCCCGATTAAAAAATTCTAGTTTAATAACTTTCTTAAGCAATTGTCTTGTGATAGTAAGGCATGTTAGAATTTGGTCTACGTATTTTACTGTTCCTATTAGTGGAATTGTTAAATACTTAGAAGAAATGTCGACTTGTGATAGAAAAAAATTAGCAAATTCCGTAAAAATTAGTGAATATTGCACATTGTCAATAGGGTTGGTTTGGTTATGTAAATATTTATCTTATGCATGCAATAGCTAGTGCTAAGGACTTCATTGACATTTCAAGTATTTACGGTATTTCTATTGTATATTAGATTCATAGAATTATTAGTAGTACGTAGTAGATACTATGAACATATTAAATATTATTACAGTTAGCTCACACTAAATGAGTTCAGGTCTAGTTAAATATCTACAATATCTAACTGGAATAGGAGTTTACGTAGTGCAGGTATACAGGACTAACAATCGTTGCTTATTACGGTTCGTTATTATTTTATAGTTACTATTAATTAACATTTCTTCTTTAGGGGAGACATAATGTAACGTAAGACGTAATTAGCTAAAACGTAATAAGGGTCACGTACTGGACTAAAGTTCTTTGAGTAGAGTCGACTTGGCTGTTTTCAATTTATCGAGCCTTTTTTGTAAATGTGAATTTGTCGTTTCCAATTCATCCAATTTTGATTGAGCTTCTCTAAACTGGAATACGTAAAAAAATTCATTTAAACAGACGGTCAACTGTAAGTTATCCATAAAAAGCTTTTGACAATGTTTAACTTATCTGGAGGTTTGCACATGTAAGTTAAAAGTAGTGTAACTTACTGCATGTTATAAACGTACTATCATTAATCACATGCAAAGACGGACACAATAACACAGATGCTGATTTCAAACAAGCATATAGAGTATAGACAGTAACAATTCTGTTAATTAGTAACATGAACAAATATCAAAAAATAATTTCGAATCAACCTCATTATCAGGAAATTGATAATTGTTTGCATGCCGTGCTTTAACAATAGATACGTAAGATGCAAGAAATGCATCTGTGTCTTGTGTCAATCAAGTTCAGACTAAAAGTGATAACATTCAACTATGTATTCAACGAGTTCTGCCAAAATATTAAGGTCAATATAATATATTCCTACTTACTTCTCTTTGCAATTTGCGCTTCTCCACCTTCAAATCGTCTTCACGAGACTCTGCATCCTCAGCAGCAGTTTTGAATCTGGCTACTTGAGTTTCTAGTCTTGTCACCTATTGGCCATGAAAACAAAAATCTCTATAGAAAAGTTTAAATTAAACGTTAAAGCTTTAATACGTAGAAGCAGCTTACATTGGCCTGCAATGTGGCAATTTCCTGTTCATATTTCTGAGTTTTAAATCGATAATCTGCCATTTGTTTGGTAGCCTCCCCTATTATTAACACAATTATTAGCTTACAGTAATAAAATTGTAACAAAAATCAAGTTAACGTTCCAAAATAAAAAATAGTAATTAAATACTTTGTGTATCATGGCTAGCATGACCATCAGGACCGTTCATAGTATGGCTTGAGTTATGGGAAATATTATTTTGAAGACCCCCAGTTCGATCTCCTTTGGCATTTCGATTTCTTTCTTCTTCCAGATCTAATTTGAGTCGTCGGATTTCATCCAGCAACTCATTTTTCTCTTCCAAAACTTTTTTAAGTCTCACATCTGTGAAGGAAAAGAAAAAAATTAAAAATTGATAATTTTAATATTATGTTACGATATGTGGAAGCAAATTTTAGTTACGTTACCTAATGATCCATCACCTAACGTGGATAGGACTTGTGCAGTTTGCTGTGTCACAAGTGTCCTTTTTATTCTTGTCTCACGTTCACCATTTCCTAAATCGACTTCAATTTCATTTTCTACCACGACTAGACCATACTCCTAAAAATATTACAAGAAATGTTAGTAGAATTTCATAATAGCTTAAGAGCTATCTCCTGTAGGTTGGTACACATAATCTTACTAAACGTAAACACCACTCTAACGTCTAACTAGCAGCAATTAACTTACTTTAATTAATTCATCTTTTTCTTGAAGTTGAGACTTATAATACTCTAATTCATCTTTTAACTGCGTAGAAAGTCTCTTTAGATTTTCAAAGTCACGGCATTTATCTTTATGTTCTCGTTGAAGAAGGGATAGAGATTCCTCCAGGTCCTCGATTTTGTCCTTTAACAGCTCAACGTGGTATGTCAACGCTGACTTTTCATTGTCAAGTTGAGCATTTTGAACCATCGATTTTCTAAATTTGTCTTCTAGCTCTTTTAGCTCATGCTGTAATTGAATTCATTGTTATTAACATATTTGTTGATTACAAAACAACTTAAAATAAAATAAATAGCAACATTTTCAACAACTTTTGCTTTCTTACCCTCATATCTCTTATATTGACGATTCCATCTTCAGAGGAATCTTCCGAGCTTCGGCGACTTGAGTGGTAGCTACCAGAGCCGACGGAGTGAGCTGGGCCTCTATGGCTTCCCAATGCCACTCGGAAAGCCGCCCTATTGGCCACATCTGCTCCAAAAATGGATTATTAATTTAATTAATTAATTGTGTTACATAGAATTATAAAAGCATTGCTTGTCCAAATAAAATTCATAAACTACAACTAAAGTGTAACCTAATTATTGTATCTAATCATATCGACTGCTGATTTACCTTATCTCAAGCGTTATATGTTTTAATGCAAATTGTTATAATTAAATGTATAGACGAGTTTACCATTTCCAGAAGAGTACATGTCGTAATGCCGATCAGCATTCTCTTCTGACTCCTTTTGCTGCTTCTCTAACTCCTTCATTCGAATCTCACGGGCTTCTGCTCTTGCTTGCCTTCGAGCTGCAAGCCGGGCTTCCGCCTGTCAAGAAAACAATAGAAAATAATTATCAATTTATTAAATAAATCTACTTATTTATACACTTATTGTAGAGCAACAAATGTTACATACAAATACGGATTATGCCTTTATATTGCTACCTGTTATTTTACACTATTTGTATAAAATAATTGTACAGACCAGATGAAATTGATGTGCACTTATATGGATAACTACTTCTTACTATTTCAAGTAACAAAGCAAGTGTATATATGTAAACATCACTTGGATAAGTACACAATAACAAAATGTAATTTATGCAATGAATTCTGCACTGTCCAATTAAGATAAGTGTCCATTTGATCAAAAGGGGCTTCGTTCGAGGAGTCTCACAGTGCCACAAATGTACCTTTTCGTTAATATTAAATCTATGTACCTACAGATAGAGACTGATTTGAGGTTGCGATTATTTCTATTTCTATTATAAAGGTAAAAATTGCAAGACTTGGAAGGAATATTTGCATAAAACGTACATTCAAAAGCCTAAATAAAAGTGAATGCTTTTGCTAAATTGAAGCCTCAGAAACCCACATCGAAAACGGACCAATATAATGTTGCTTTACTTCTTTGTTAGTGCAAACGCAAGCCATGAGAAATGTAGTTTGGGAATAAAGCATAGTAATTATAGACTATCATTCACGTACATAACAATACTACTCGGTTTACACGAACTGAGTAAAAAATGCAAATACTTACGGAGAACAAAATTATAATACTAGGTTGTGGTCAAGGCCAAGGGTAGTGCATAAAATTAGTTGTAGAAATAGAAAAGTAGAAAAAGCAAATTACTCCTTCCTGAACATCCTCAAGAAAATCCATGATAGTGCTGTCTTCCACATAACCTTCTTCGCAAACACTACCTCGACGAGCAAAACTAGATCTGCGCCCACTATTGTGACTCGCTCTTCCACCACCTCCGATTTCCAAATTCATAAGCTCTCCATCATCATCATCTTCATCGCTTGCAAACTCGTCGATTTCCTCCTGAGCCTCCTCACCAACTTCCTTCTCTCGCTCAGTATCCAAAATATTAGAAATTTCTCTGGGATTCTCTTTTGCTTTCCTACCTCCACTATTTTCACCCTTCACGAAAGCTTTGCAATCTAAATCAACATTTTCGCTACCACCGGAAACAGAATCGTTGTCACAATTTGGGATCTTGCTATCTAATTGCTCAACATTCTTTTTTAGAACATCCTCCTTCTTCAATATCTCTTCAGGTAAACTAGATATGGAGTCTTTTCCTTGGGATTCTGTATTTGAATTTGAAGCAGTGCTAGAACAGCTGTTTACAGTTTCTAGTGAACTTCCTTGCGGAGCTAAATAACTTGTTTCTGGTGGAAGTGTATTTTCGTTTTCATCGTCGAAATCCGGTGGTGGGGGAATTTCACCTCGGTGAACAAAAAGCTCATTGTCAGTTGCGTCAGTTGCACTAATTGGACTTTGTCTTTCTGACTCGGGTTTTGAAAATGCTGTGTTTATAGCTTCGCAAGGAAGACTGGCCGCCGAAGCAGCTCTTAAACTGTCATCGCTGACACTTGCAGTGTCTTCGCGAGTGTCAAACCAAATCTCTGAATCCCCTTCGATTTCATTATCACTATCAGGAGATTTATTGTCTGTGTCGCTCTGTACGGGAGGAATAGTACTGCTGATGCTATCCACGAAACCCTGCTCATTATAGCCTGCTTTAGACAAATCGCTACGAGAATCCGTTTCCACCGGCTGAATTCCATCACCGATAATTGACACAGTGCTGGATAATACACTTGAGTCACTCCTTGCACTAGTCTCCACTTGTGTGTCTCCAGTTTTATGTTTCTCAAGTAATAATGAATCAGAAAGGGGTTGCTCACCACATCCACTAGTGTCAAGTTCGTTAGTAGCAACTATTGATTTCGGCTGACTTTGACTTCTCGTAGATTCACTTTCCTCGCCTGCATTATTTATTTCGCTAGATTGTGTTTCAGCTGCAGTGGAACTTTGTTGGTTGCACTGGGTGGAATTGCTAACAGTATTAATTTCGGTGTCTATTTCCAACCCCTGTTCCTGGGGCAGGTCACAATCCATTTCTTTGGCATCTGCCATTGCTCTACAATTTGATAGCTTTTGCACCTTGTTCGGCTACGACAAGCTATTTAATAGGTTTAGTCTAGTTTTAAACAAATTGATACACACACGCGTATGCATAAGATGCTACCTTGTAACTGTTTTAAAATACCTACCTATCTAGTTGGAAAGATATCGAGAATATTATTGCACTGGGACATCATGTGTCTCAAATTCTCACTCAATGGAGATTCACGTCAAACCTGACAATCACCAACCACAACCACTCACAAACACTCAAGCACAATATCCGATGAATACATCTATATCATATAAGTTCATATAAGTAGTAGAACACTTGGTACAGTTTAACTATGTAAGATAAAACTAGAAAGTAAACAAGGGCATTGGTAAATGGTATAAACGTATGGCATAGCACGTCAATATTCAATACAGTGTAATTTATACTTGTACTCTTTATAACAGTAACAACCAGCAATTGTTCTCTGTTCTTGTATTAGCTAGGGACTTTCCCTAGCAAACATTAACTCTGTCTGCCTGTTTATATAGTAAATATTGGTCATATACACAGGCATATCCATATAACTTATTTTATGATTAAACATCTACAGCAAATTATTAGTCATATTTATTAATACTCTACTCTTCGTTGACTACAAAACTCGAATAACTTGACACAGTATTACATTGAACAAATATTCAAACACCTCATTCACAGGATCCAAAAATACACGGTAAACTCCAACTCAAGGTAATAAATGTCGTTGTACAACTTGCGAAATACATCCACCTAATTATTACACCTTGTGTGTTTACTTTCTGTATCACATACAATTTTATATCCAATAAATTATCCACTCTAACTACGGGTCATATATGTACAATTATTGAAACCCGCTCAAAGATCTGCAACAGATTACAGCACAGAGATCTAAAGTTTTAAAGCCTGGCTAAATAAAACACTCTATAGTTCACTCATAGACAAATCCTTGTTTAGCGAAAAAATGAGCATTTTTTCAGGCTTATTCCTTCGTGTATATAGTTCACTGACACTGTTTCTAATAATTCTAAATCTGTAAGAAACATTTTCATTTTTCTCAACCTATATTTATTATTAACAATAACCAACCAGACATTCAATATTATGATTATGATACTGTGCAAAGATGCCTATAATGTATATTTATGATGATTATGTAACTGTCCACTCTGGTTTGTCCTTTGTATTGACAGTGCAGAGATACTACAATTGCAACAAAATCTTCCAAAGAAAATAATCAGGAATGCACAGAAATCCTCAACCGAGGACAAAGATAAGACGAGGACACAAAACAACTTTTTCAGTTCAGATTTTCATTCATTTTACAATTCCAAATGAATAATGACACTTGGTAACAAACATTTAAGTCTTTGATAATTTTCAGTACTCCTGACTCTTTCGTACCGGCACTAGTATTCGAACATGCAGGTGGCAGGAGTCAATTTATGTAATCACAACATTTATAATTCACTTTTAATACCTAGCTGACAAAAGATTACTAAAACATGATATTCGCATTAATTTGATCAACTACGTAAACAGTACAAAGTAAGAACAAACGAATGGTGGAACTTGGTATAACTGCCGTGTGTTTGTATGCTACAGCAGCCTAACAAAATATTTATGGTGTTGTACCAATTCCCGTCTCATCTATGAATACACAAGTACCGTAGTCAGTCAATACTGAGCATACTATTCGCAGAAAATGCTTGTCTCTTCCATTAAACAGAATATTTCTAGTTTATTATAGAGGACAAAACTGAGGGGAAGAAGAACATTGAATAAAATATGAATTGCAGCAATATACAAAACACAGTACAAATAGGAGAAATGTATAGTAGAATGTAGTGAGTCAGAACAGTACACTAAAGTGAAGTGGCGAGAGTCAATTGGGAACAGTTCATGTGTATAAGTAGTAAATACACAAAGTAACTCATCTATCTGTGAGTAATTGCATTGCAGAGTGTAAAGTATTATTCACATCCATTCCTAAGTATTGCAGTAAGCAAACCAACGAAACCAAGAGAAAATTGAGATAAAAACTAAGTGCTTGTTCACTTATTTCCCATCGTTGTGTAATACAATTTGATTACTTTTTCATTCGGAAACGTATGTAATGCACGATAAATTCCGAGTGTAATACACTTGCTTTTATTACTTATTATGTACAGAGACAGATAGTGCACTACAGGCAGCCTAAATATGTCTACCACACTGGTATCTACATAATAAGTAATACATAGTCACAATAGACATTGCAATGAGTTTCACTGTACGAGGGTCTTATGATTATTATCTCTGCTTGAACAATGTGAGACCAATATAATGTCGAACTTCATTCAGCCATAATGTGTATCATATCTGCCCGGTCCCATGTAATATTTAGATTACCTCAAGTTCATCCGCCTGTGTGTGTAATTCAGCTAAACCCAACTGCACTACACAATAACAACATTCTACCGCACATGCAATCAAATCACATTACATTATCTAATGTTAAGCCTTCCACTCGATTTCATTTTCCTCTTGCTTGAATTCATACAACCATTTTGTGAACACCACTAGCCACAGTTTCACTTGGAATCTTTTTCCATTTGCCAATTGCGGAATAGCACGACTATGGAGAACTTCTACAAAGGAAAAAAGGATTTTTACACTTAACCGACTTTTTTGGCAAAGAAGGCAGGTACAATAGTGACACAAAGCATCACAAAATAAACGATTGTGTAGGCCTGACAAGATATCCAGAATCAAAAAATATCCAAAAATTCTTTTGAAAGTTGAACTACACACGCACATCAAACTATACGTGGGTTTTGTCCCTTGTCACACAACAATCACAATTCTTCTCTCCTGTTTTTCTTCAACTATAGGTAATTTCGACTCGACAGAACGGAAACTTTCAAACTGATTGGAAAACCTTACATGTCGGATTTTATGTACTGTGGGTACATTGTTCTTGCTTTCAGTAAGCCTGAATTATAGCTGTATAACTTGTACATATAATAGGCGACTTTTGGAGTCTAGAGACAAGTTCTGTAATTCCTCCGACCTACACAATCAACATGATAATTCCTATACACTCCACACCACTATGTATACCAATAATAAGTATAAAGAAGGTTGCTGTGAAGCAGCACAACTTTAATGAGCTAAATATCTGTCTCATATGTACATGTCATTTTTTGTCCGGCACCAATACAAATACTTGTAATTTGGTTAGCTTTCCTGATTTTACCTGTAGGTATGCACATATATTTACTACAGAGTTCATGTATTGGTATGTCGAAGCTCCAATAAAGTTATGTGCAAACTACACCACAACCAATTACCAGGATAACATAAAATGTTCGGTTTGATTATTTATCTCTTGCCAGAGGTAAAACAGTCAAGATACTAAGGGAATAGGTAAAACGACAGAAATCATGAAATTGGTACCTTACACTTTGTAAGTAGGAGTCAGGGTAATTGTCTGCCTATTGCGTGCATACTGACGGTGCCTATTACATTTACATATACCTTGATTGTGACTTTGTATTTAAATAGTCGCATAGTATTCATTGCAGACTATCTGCATTCACTACGTACATGGAACTATTTATGTGTCTCACTTTTTAAATCCTGTAGTGAAATGTGACTACCCTGTTTACAAATAATATACATACTATACTGTTTGGCCTGGCCTAGTTAAAGTATACGGCTTCTTTTCATACTGCTGGTTACTTTTTGTCTTAAAGTCGGTTTAAGAACACATAAGGACAGTGACAGGTAAGAGGCAACGGAGGTGTTCTCTTTCTCAAGTCAGCTATTTTTCTATTGTTTATTATAGCATGTTAACTGAAACTGTTGACGCTGGTCGCTGGTAACGTGAGCCTCTTTCTTGTAGTCCTATAAATGACCCTTGCTCGCCATGCAGTCCTCATTCGTTAGAATAATGTGGAAATTAATACTTTATAATAGCAGAGAATACCTATGTAGCATTAATCCAGCCGGTCAGAACATAGCTAAAACTATTTTAAAAAGACTTTTCAGAAACGCCTCTTCCATTTCCATTCATTATCTGCTGAACAAATAATAAAACATGAAGCACTAACTAACCAACCGGACAGAAACTACAAATACATACAGTAGGCAGGAAAAACGTAGTCGCTTAACTAACAATGCTCATGGAGTGATGTAGGTAATGAACTATTTAAACTTTAAACAGACGTTTTTTAAACTACTCTTTCAAAGAGGCACATTGTCACACAATGCAATGCACT
>JABASH010002810.1:0-18638 GCA_019776445.1 Tomocerus maximus | reverse complement strand
CTTTTGACTTGTGTTCTCTGGGTGGAAGAGCAGAAATGAAGTTTTTTTGAAGAGCGTCCTTGAATGCCGTGCATACAGAATTTCTGTTGGTTAGTGGATGTTTGGCTGTATCTGCTCTTCTCGAACCTAACCCTGGCATGATCTGTGATGTTTACCTTCAAAGAAGCATGAAATCTCCACATGGGGATATGAGTATTATGTCAGGTACTGGTTGGATAATTGAAGTAGCCAGTGTCTGTCTAATACTTGTATTCCTTTTGGAATTATACTGATACTTGGAAGACAGAAAGCCAAGGTTGTGTTGAAATGTAATAAATCGTCGCGTCATTCTACTACACACTCTTAGTGCTCTGACCAATGCAAAGGCTATTTAAACTGCGTAATAAATAATGTCTTTTATGAGGATCTTTAGAGGATATATCAACAATACGGCTAGACTCCAAGTTTATTGCAGTGACAATAAATTATGCATATTTCTTGACAATTTATATGCAATGTGATAAAAACAGGCTTCAATTATTTACGACCCAAACATTCTTTCTCCAGTATATGCAATATTATGTATTATATTGTATTGTAAAAGGAACTTTCTTATTCATAAATGAAACAGGTATGCAGAGTAGCAATCTTTATGGATGGTATGCAAAAGAGTAGAGAATGCACGTAGGCTGGTTGCCTGGACTGGAATATAGAATCAGCATTAAAGCTAAAAATAGGCAGGTGACCTAGTTGCTTTCACCAGGGTGAGCCACCTAGATATTTCAGGTTATAAAAGCGTAGATGAAAACACCGAAAAATTATTTCTAAGCGATTACACTCTCAGTAGCTGGGCTGAGACACTTAGATTATATTCCACATGTAGTTTTACAATGCATATAAAAGGGAACCCTTTGGGAATATGTTAGGTAAGAAGATAGTTAGAGTAATAGCATCTAGGTCCGTATAAGTAGATTATTTCAGTTGAGGGTCTTTTATATTTATTTAGTCTGGAAAGAGGCTCCTTTTGCTTGAGCTGCTTTGTCCTCAGGTCACCAAATGACAATGAGAGGATGAACGTGGCTTGGCCAGTACACAAAGAATATGGCAGATTTGGAGTAAACGAAAACTAAATAAAGGACATGATACGGAAAGGTCTGGTCATAGCATATCCGATTCTGTGCGATGATACGGAATTGTGGCAAATTTACTGAGAATGTGTATCTGTGGTGTTTACAGTAGACATTGGAATAGGAGTCTCTATCCTCTGTTATTCCTGTGCTGTGTGATTGTAATCTTATTGTGTGTTGACTATGTTGCTTTGTTGCAGTGCAAGAGAAGGAGGCTGAAGTCTTCAAGCTAAAATCCCAAATGGAGGAAGTAGCCAACAACCTGGATGGTAAAATTGATCGGTGAGTCCTTGATGTTCTATCTCTCTTCTATAATATCCTTGGACACAATTGAGATCTTTTTTGTAAACCTACTAGTGCCTAGTCAATACTAAGTGTGTAGTTAGTTTAGCTCACTTGAGTTCAGTCCAGTTGATGTAGCTAGTCATCTCCACTCTCACTCCACTTCCCTTACTCTAACTCAAAAGCGACTTCTATACTCTCTTTAGCTAACAAAAGGATAAACACAACAGAAATGTTCAAGTACTATGTATTCATATAGGCGAGGAATTTATTTATAGGCACAATACAGTTGTAAAGAGATACAAAACTATTTACTACTACGTATGTAGTGTTAGTATGTATAAGATGAGATAGTCACTCTATAGAGGAGTGCGGGCTGAGAAAATGAATGTGACACAATGTCACCAGCATCTTAAATTCCACATGTAAGATGCTCATCTCATCTTGAGTAGAAAAGTTTTTAGTTTACATGTATTATTCTGTTTAGTTTTTGTTTGTGAGCGTAAGAGAGTACAGAGCTGGCATTTTGCTATTTTCCAATATATCTGTCAGGAAGGGAGTAGAGTAAATGGTCTCTGTAGAGTAGATGGTGTCACATCTGTTTGTGGATGTTTAGTGCACATACCAACGGCTTTGAGAGATATGCTTATCCTACATGCTCTAGCCGCGTTATTTACTTAGAAAGTTAAAGATGGTCTGGATATTGTTGTAAGGCCATTATTATTATATATCATTGTGGTGCTTTAAAGGTAAACGAGCCACAAAATAGTGACTATATGGAGATGTTAGGTATAGACAGGAAGTATGTAGCAGGTTCACTTGGGTTGTTAATGCTCCATATTTTCTTTTCTGGAGGAGCACGCAAGGGAAAGGAAACGTAGTGTCCTGTAGTCTTTCTTGACAGACGTGTTCATGGACGAATGCACTTATGTAAGTACTCCAGCGTGTGCTTTCTTCTCTTAAGTATGTGTATGCAGCAGGAGTAGGTAACCTATCTTTCTGGGTCTAAGTAGGGAGCACATTGTTAAAGGAAGCAATCTTAGTCTAGCCTTCTCCAGACACTCCACCAGAACGACTCACTATACTCTACTTTCTCCCTTCTACTTCAACTTTATAGAAACTGAATTTATTATTGGAGATTGAGATTGAAAGACAAGACATAGATATATCTATTACATACTTTCTATATAGTGAAATGATGTAGACTCATCTATTTAGATTACAACATCGAAATGACAAAGTTAAAAGAGTGAAAGGCCCCTACATCTCAATCCCGAAGAGCGAGGGAAATGTAATGTCTCTATTCAAGTGATTCTTACTATATAGTATTAGAGATATAAGGGGAATAAAATTTTTCAAGTACAATTATGTGTAGAATTGTAAAGAGTCGGTTGGTAGATGCATTAGTAGGGTATTAGTGAGTAGGTAGTCGTAAGCACTTTCTCAGCTAGGATAAACTGAAGATAAATGAAAATATTTACCAAAGGTTTTGTTTTTCCCTGTTTATCCAGGATCACAGAGTTACTAGTTAATGGGAAGGAAAATAAAGGAGGCCGTGTCGTTGGAAGAGGTGAAATGCATTAGTGTTTGTGCACCATAAACATGTATTCTATGCGCATGTTAGTTAGTCGGCAGTTTGTTTGTCTAGTGCAAATATTCGCGAAAATATTTTATATCTGTAGTACTCTCTGTGTAAGTATCTGTAGTAGACTAGGGATGTATTTGAGTAGTAGGATGAGGATGACTCTATGTAGTTGTAGTACCTATGTTATTTTAGGAAGTCGTAGACAAATGAAGAAGATGAGAGGATCTATGCAAAGGGCAAAGAGATGTAATTGTGTGAGGCTGATGAAGCTGTTGGAGGAAAAGAGATTAGTCTGATGAAATTGTTTGTTTGTATTTTGAATGAATTGTAGGTACTTAGTGAAGAATTTGATCGTCGGCTACTTCTCTTCACCAGGAGACAAAAGGAAAGAAGTTTTGAGGATCATAGCCACGGTCTTGGATTTCAATAGAGAGGATCGACAGAAAACCGGACTGGAGGCAACATCATTATGGCCATTTAGGGCAGACTCATCGGGAGAGAAACAGGTAAAAGCTTTTTCTGTTCTTAAAATAACCAGGTATATGGGTTCTGTCGTCTCTACTCGTCCGAGTGCTGAAATTAACATTGTTTTCTCAAATAGTTTTTCTTTTCTTACCAAGTTCTTCTCAACTTTGATATGGACGTAGGAGTAATAGTAGTAGCATTAAACTTTCTCTCTCACTTTCTCTCTTGACTACTCTGACCGTGTTGAGAAACATGGTGCACATAACAGCTATTTATTTTTGTATGCTACCTTTTCTTGGGCGAGTCTTGTGTAGTTAGGAAAAATGTAGGTGGTTTAGCTAATTCCGTAAGAAAAGTTTTGTGTTCCTGTTAGTCCCTCTGTATGTGAATTAATTAGAACGGAATTTTTTGTACTTTCAGTCCCTATCTGAAGCTTTCATCAAATTCTTGGAAAACGAGTCGCAGCCGAAAGTAGAGATGAAAATGCCTGCCGACATGACTCGGCGGAACTCTAGGGTAAGTTCTGCCAGGAATTAAATGAAACCGACATTGCTTTTATTCAACTCTCAGTGTGAGTGAGTTGGAGTGAGGTGATGTGCCGAAAGCATGTAAATTTTAACTATTACTCACCCGATTCATTCCCACACTACCTTATAGTATTCCTGTGTATAATTCATTTCTAAAGCTAATAAGTGATATGTACCTTGTTCTTTCTCACTACCTTCCGTGTCTACCTCCAACTTTTGTATTTATGTATACTTACAATTATAGTAGGTAGTTCCCCTTTGACGATATGAGATTCCAGGCTTGATGTTGTTTTAATGCTGAAAAGTCTGTGACTACTCTGACTATGTCTTAATGAAAATAAACCTTCTCAGTAGACTTCTTGAGATTTTCCTTTTTCTCTGATATTATTCGAATGAGAGTTGCCTGATTTGAAATTCTGTGCCAAGTGTCAATGAAACTGTTGGAGTGTTTGAATACTAATGAACTGTCGTTAATTCTCATTTCAGTCGAGTGGCTCTTCAACTCCGGCTGGCTCTAGTTCTGTCTCTGGAGATTCTTCAGCTCCTCGAAATTCAACACCTCCTGCTGGTGGCGTCTCAGAAATTTCTATGTCTCTTCCCGTATTCAATCAAAGCAACTCCATTTTAAAAGACGTTTTGAATCCAAGAACATAGTTCTCTGTCTCGATATTATGGTCATTTTTGATGGTGATGATGATGAATAGAAGCCGTAGTCAAGATTTTCGGTGGGAATAACCACGGCGAAGGAAATGAGTATCAAGTTTTAATTGTGGAGCGAGAAACTATTTTTAAAATCTCTTCCTACTTTCTATGGACTCAGTTCCATATAAAAATGAGCTATATACGAAATTCTGTTGTTGCTAATTATTTGTTATGCATTCAAAAGATCAAAAGCAGATACGCGACGTATGCCCAACAAGACTTCCATGTTCCATGTTATATTGTATACTCACTTTTGTTGTCTTTTCTATGCATAGTGTAGCAATTTAACTATACGTCATCATCAGCCTATTCAGTATTTCGTGTATGTCGTTACTATATTCCAGTGAGGAATCGTGACTCGACAGAAAATAATGGTGCAATCATAGAAATGTGTATTGTAAATTTTAACTGTAAATATGTCTGTATAAATATATTTAGCTACCCAATAAGAATATTAAACTAGTTCATTCGAATATGTACTAGTATAGAGGTATCTAATTGTAAATAGCTAGTGATCATGACAAGAGATAGGGATTTAATGTTTATCCCTACATTAGAGTAAGATTTGAAACTTACATTGTCTGTCTACATTCAAAAACAGTTTTCGATCTTGTATTGTACCTTTTATCTATATAAGTAAAAAAAAGCATGTCCTTATTGTAAAAGGATTTATATTTACCTTGACTTCATTAGAAAAGAATTGAAGAATCACGTCATGATTATATCGGTGTATTCCTACAATGTAATGGACTGTGTGATAGCCAAATCTATGCAAATATTAACTCGTAATCTAGGGCATTTAATTCAGCTGATATAATCCATATGTAAATATAAATATAAATTGTACCCATTCTAGTAATTACACATAATTCCATGGTATAGTGAATATAGTTGGTAACTTAACCTACTTACTGTAATGCGCATCTTTTGTTGATAAAACTTGTAATGTTCGTAAAGGTAAATAATGTATTTTATCGGAAAATAATATACTCGTATTTGTATCCTAGATGCAAATACATTTCGCAAAAGTAATATTTATGTGGAAAATTATATTATAACTGAATGATCATTGTACTTGGAAAGTATGTGTGTGGGATTTGGGGATTAGAGTGTGGGGTTTAAAATGTATTTATTCTGTGTTGCTATTTATGAATGTGTCCAGCCAATGTGCACCTCAACAAAATATTTTAATTCATGTAGATCAAAATCAAACCATGAGCAAAAGAAATTATAAAAATAAATTTGCACAATTTTAAATGAAAAGAATTCTAACGAGGAGTCGATCATACAAAATTTATTATATTAATCTTAAGTTTCATAGACTTGGACATGTCGACATTCGATTTGGCTCTCTGACAAAACAATACTAAATAATTACATGGATTATCTATACACAGTGCATTTCACATATCGTACATTATCCAGTAATATTGTATTTAATATTAGATTTTACATTGCTCCTTTTCAAGATAGCTCAAACAGACAAACTTAACATTGTAAGGATTCCAAACGAGGAATTGTTCCAGGCATAACTCACTAATATACATTTCGTTTATATTTATATATTTACCTCTGTTTATGGGGTTAATGTCTCTGATTTACAAATGCGGGTACATAACCATGTCACAAATTTAGGATTACAATACTATATTTACCTTTCAAATAGACCATCCTACTGATTCCAAACAAAAGAAGCACAAAATCTATATCTAGTCTGCTGCAAGAGACATAACTGAAACATGAGCTAAGTTTAGCGTATGGGAACGCAAGTGCAGAGATCATCTCCAACTTAGCCTACAACATTTTATACTTACACCATACACGGATATTTACTACTAGTGATATCTTCGTCCTTCCAGTTTCTTGAACACCATCCTTTGTCTGCCGTATAGCATAAGACCATAATTTAAATGTATAACTGAATATTTAAAATGTTTACTTTCTGTGGTACATCCCATTGGGAATGATAATTTCTCTCCATTAATCTAACTTAAATGGAAGTAATAATGCAGCATTGGTTTAGTTTTGGGTGCAGAGATATTTGTAAACTGACACTAATGGATATTTAATGGTTAGCTTTACATAAGTAAATATTGTGTTTCCCGTTATATAATACTAACAAAACACAAGAAAGTACTAGCAGATGAGTTACTGTAATAAATGTTTACTGAAAAACGGTATGGTCAATTAGAGACCTACTTGTTAGGAAAAGAAACCTTTCCATAGATATATGTACTTTGAGATTGATGGAAACGTTAATGACTTTTGTTTCGTTGACTTAGGGGCTCAAATTTTAATTGTGTGTGTGCACAGATATAATACTCGTAGAAGAAGATAAAAAGATACTTAACAAGTCACCCAAAGACAATGTAACAACTTTCTTAAGCGCTTGTCGGAAATAACCTTCTCGACCATGATGATTCACAAAATTTTATATCGACCTTTCCCAGAGAAAATTATGATGTGGACAGAGGAGAACTCTTTGCCAAGGATTAAAGATAAACTCTGGAGAGACGATGTAAGTAGTTAACTGAATTCATTCAGCCCAAGAAAATTGATAAGACGAGTCCAACTAAGCAAAAAGATTGTTTTTCCTTCTTTTGACGTTGGGAATTACAAGTTGATCATCAGAAGGATGTCAGACTAAGGGTTTTAGTCAGTTTCGGGTTTGGAGTCTATTGTAAGCTAGCCAGAGCCCGAAAGATCATTCATTCACTGACTTAAAAGCTTTGCAACTCTTAAGAAACTGTGCACACACACAAGAGATAAGTTACGATGCGATGTTTACTGTCACGTCAATTCTCGTCACGGTCCGAAAAGAATGTCATGTTGTGTCACATCATTTAGGCCAGGCCAGCCGGGCCAAGACGATCAATTACATGCATTCAGCATCACTAATTCACCAATCCATACTGCAACCTTCTTTACAGTCATCATACTGCTAGTATACCCAAAATTGGATCCATCAGTTAAAAGTTTGACATTACTTGCGTAATTACATCATCTATATTTACGGGGATCACCATACTAGGAAAACACTTACTTAGACAGTAATCCATCATACACTTAAAGGAGATACAATTAATAACATTCAAATTACGTGACACCAACGACACAAGACACATCAAGACTAATTGTCATTCCAGATAGCTAAATTTACATTTAACAAAGATCTTTGTGGATTAGGTGCCTGCAAGCTAATCATGGAAACTCAAGCTCTTATTTTAGTTACTCTTTACATTTAAGTCTGCAAGTAAACAGAAAAAAAGTCTACAATAGTACATATATCTCAAAAACATTATCAATTAGTAATATAGTATATGTATTAAGAAACACTATGATACACTTTGATGTGTAGTAGTATTGATTTTCTCAAACAATAACATCTTTAATCTTAACATAGAATTTACGATTACAGACACACTCTGGTTAGTACTTAGGTTTCATCGGTTTAGTGTTACAGCATGCACCAATACAAGTTCATTTATAAGTGTACTTACAATATTATGTCCACTTTGCAATTATTTAGTAAATGTGCACCAATAACTCAAGGGAGTGAGTCAAAGTAGAATAGGAACTGTCAGTGAAACTTAATGGAATAGAACTTTCTGCAACTTTCACTTTGCTACTTATTTTTACCATCGACAGATGTTTAGATACTCCGGCCAAATTCATAGTCTCAATCTTTGGCAGTGATAGTTATGTATCAAACAAGCCCTGACTTTATATATTTGAGGCTCGACTGGTAACGTGCTAATATAATATTTCTTTGGGTAATACTCCTGTCCAGTTTATTTACTCAAATACATACTCTATTATATATCTTACTTTATTTACAAGGTTATAACTATTTTTGTGCTAATAAATTACTTATAATTTGTATGTTAGGTTACAATCTACAATTAGAGGATTGTCAGATATCAAACTTGGGGTTTCTTCCCCAACCGATACCTGCTCACATTTGGTTAAAATATCTTATACAAATTTTCCATGCGACTACTATTTAAGTTCTTTCATACCAAATGAATCAAAGGAAAAGTTTTTTATTTTTGAAACGAGAGCAATAGTTGTGCGGAGAAAGGAAGTCCAAGGCTGCCTAACCTGCAAATGTCAAACCAAATTAACTGCAAGTGCATAGAATATTTTCATATTCAATAAAATAATCAACGAGTCTCAGCTAGAGCTTTTACTTAGAGAAAGTTGTTATTTCAGTCAATAATAATTCTAAAATTGCCAACTTCATTTTCAAAGATCAAATTGAGCTGATAAGAACAAAGTCAAATTCACAAACCGCCAATAAATTGTCAGTTTATTCTGTAGGGAAAGGGTAACTTTAATGAAAACAATTTCCCATAATAGCAGAGCGTACCACTTTAGATGAGACTCCATAGATGAAAGGTAAAATCATTAATAGTGGAAATATTTATCGCTTAGTGGCATTTGCAAGAGAAAAGCAACTGATGCACTCCCATACCTTAGCACTCCAACGGCGATGTCAGTTTTGCATTTCAAATGTGAGTGCACTTGAATAAATTTTGAGTGGAGAAAGTTTACTTCCATAAGAGTATCCATTCACATTATCTTTTGTCTGCATTTGAAACGACTGCAATTTGACAAACGAAACGTCACTCCCTTGCCGGGTACACACACTTATATCAAGAAGATCTAAATCTGTATTATTGTGTTACATAGTAGGGCCTTGTTGTTGGATGGCTAATCAATATAGAATGTGCAATTTTGTCGGAGACTAAAATAAGATGCCATATCATCCTTGATTGTTGGTCAATATAGAAAACTTTACATGATAATGATCGTCCGTGTTATTTCTTAGTGTAATTTGCTATAATACAATCCATTATTTCACAATTCACAGCAATAAAGAATAATGATAGTAATGTCTTATGTAGCACACACACAAAGTTTGCACATTACAGATGTGCAGTAGATGAATTCAAACAATTAAGCATGGGGAATGTTTTATTTATAGTATTTATCTTGGGAATGACATAAATCTCAGAATGATCTAGTTGAGTGGAACTGAATGACTGATTTTGATAATTTCCAGGAAGTAAAATACATGATATTACATGGACAACATCACATTTCACAAATTCACAGTACGCCTTAAAGTACTTAGATAAAGCTGTAACTTTCCCCTTGTCAATTCTTGTCTCGTAGCCTATATTACGTAGTAAATGTGGTGGTGTGTAGTATTACATAGAGATATTTAGGTAGGAATATATTACAGATGATTTAGGTATGCTATTAGTACATCATTATGTAAGTTGAAGTTTAAGGGACGATAAGTAGGATCGAGTGTGTCAAATCCCATGAGTTTTACTTACTGCTGACTAACAACAAGGTAGTCAGTAAGATTCCCGTGTATGTAACTTGCAGAAGGTCATGTAGGTATTGGTGACTGCAATAGGAGGTCGTTGGGTTGATTTGGTAGCACGGATCTCTATTCAGGTCACGGCACTACCAGACAAGACAAGCTTTGCTTTAATATTGTATTATGTTTGACACTTATCACACCACAGCACACGGAACAGAGTTTACTTTATTTTACACCAAAAGTACATAGACTCCACTTCAGTTCCGCCAGTTTACTTAGCACGTTCCGAAAGAGACAGAAGAAGAATAAGATGGGACCGAATCTGTATGTGGGAGTGAGAGTGTGCACCTTAAGGACATTGATAAACCATTACGTCCTTCTCCACCGGATTACAAATAAGAACGACGAGGCATAATCTATTGTTTGTGTGAGAACTGGGACGTGGCTGAGACTTTGAGACTCGAGACTTAGCAATCCTCTTCTCGTCACTTCCAAGATGGATTCGATAGATCTCTCCAGATGGGACTTTCCTTCGCTGTCACCAACATATTCACACCCACCCTCTCAATTATCCTCCTTAACTTTGCTGTTTCTCAAATCCTGCAATTAGAGTTTCAATGATCAGCTTGATCGCTATTTTATAAATCGTCTCGATGTTGTCCGTGTATCGCTCATCTAGCGTTTGCTTCACTGACTCCAGAAACGGCTTCTCTATTTTCTACAAACAAAAGCACATCCATTAAAACTCGGTTACTTTTAAATTCTAAATCGGTGAAATTAAATTCTTTTAATTCCTTGTAGATCGAGAGTTGTTGTCTTAAAATGTCAGCACATTCAGAAAAATGCATTATGTAGTACATCATTAATAAATCACGAAAAATCTCCTAAGTAATGTCAAAATGTCGAATCATGTTTGAAGTCTATATAAAGTCTAAAAATTATTGGATGAAAGTTGCATAAAGAAAGAAAGGATGGAAATCCGTTTTAAAGAGCTTAGAGAGAAAGCCAGGATATATTAAGGAGTGAAGCGGCATATTTGGTTTTAGGATTAACATGAAATGTATATTGAGTAAAATGTTGGATTGCTTAGGGCAAGATTGGCGAAAAGCATTAGGTAGGGTGACAGAAGAAAAGTGTGTTTGTGTGGTTTACTTATTTCTTTGAGGGAGAAGAAATTCATCAGAAATATATTTGGACATTTGGGTTTATTCATAAGAGTTTCTAAGGGAAGAGTGAGTGAATGGGAATGCAGGAGGCTGTTGTGGTGAAGCTAAGCCAAAGGGCATATAAGAAGTAAAGTGGCAGGAAAGAAGGGAAGAGTGAATAAACTTAAAAGACAAAGTGTCTTCTGAGTTCAAGAAAGGTTGGCTGAATACATCTATCCTGTGTATACCTACGTATAAGCAGTTTGTAGACATTGGGTGTCTGGCTAAGGGAAAGCGGACTTAGACTAAGGTAGATTTATATGAGTACGTGTGGAAGGTGGCACATGACGGTCGATACTGATCGAACCCAAAGAACAGAATATATATGTACTCTTTCACAAAACGAATGTGTATTACAGAGACTCGTCTCCTACACAAAGAATGGAGTCGAGTTTACTGAGCCGTGTGAACTGAAGTGAGGAAAGAAAGCGAAAGAAAGTAAGGCACAGCTTTCTCTCTGTGATTCCAAGTTAACTTGCCAGAATGCCTAGGTAAACCGTATACTACTATTGCAAATACATTTTTAGTGCAGAAAGAGATAGTCTGCATTTGACATGAGTGTAAGTGAGCATTTAATATATATTCTAGTATATAGGTATCTACATATTTCTATTTATAAGAAAATTCATCTACAGAGACGTAGATTGCGTTCTCGAAGG
Source organism: Tomocerus maximus (assembly GCA_019776445.1). Lineage (NCBI taxonomy): Eukaryota > Metazoa > Arthropoda > Collembola > Entomobryomorpha > Tomoceridae > Tomocerus > Tomocerus maximus. Next base: position 6,772 of record JABASH010002810.1, on the reverse strand, counting down.
TAGTCATAGGTAAGTATATGTGTGATGGATATTAGCTAAGAGGAGTGTCGACCGTCTTATGAATCCTTTCTATTTATTTCATCATCACTACGACCGACCGGGCTAAGCAGTTTCTATAGCTAAGTGACTGATTGACACGTAACGAGGAAATTGAAAGAAAATCTAAGAGAGTCATTCATGTGCGAATGCTCCAGATAACTTTCCTTCAGACACAATACCCAAAATCGTTATTTGATCTCCACACAAATGTATATCAGTCACATCCGAATATCTCTACTCTCCTCTGCACAACTCTTGTTTTCAAAGCACGAGAAAATAATTTGACTTTGATGTTATCAACAAAGCAACTTTATTTACTCTTCCATGGCACAATGCCAGTGATGACACATTAATGAATTTCATTCGCACATCTCATACAAAATATTCCATTCCACTCAGCACCAAAACCATTTAACGGGGCAAAACAAACCTTATTATAAATACGTGTACTCTTGCAATCCTTTTAGTACCAAACACTAAGAAATTGTGCTTTTAACGTTTACACAACTTTTACCACGTTTTACCATTTTGACATGAATTACATACCGTATTTTCTCCATTAACTCCCAGAGAAAGTTATTTGGAAAATTGTTCCGAAGCAGTTATTGGCGATCGGCAGTCATTTATTAAATTCCAATGTTGTATGTCCAAGATAAATTCGTATAGCAAGTTAGTATAGCAATTTAGAGAGATTTATAACAAGATTTATATTGTGTTGGTATTTTGCACGCAAATTTAGTTACTTGCTTAAATTGGTGGAAAGCCCCGTGAGTTAATACAGAAAATACGATGCTTAGTATTGATACTATGATACTACTATGTACAAATTCTCAAGTCACAAACATTTTGTAAATGAGTCGATTAGTTTTTGTGGCTGTTGTGGGAAATTAAAAAACTTTTGCCACTCCACAACCTTAGAAAGTAAGTTAAGTGTAAAAGTTGCGTAAATTACGATGGCTGTTAATTTTTAGTATTTATAGGGTGAACTAGTGGAGTAGTCGAGCGATTTATGTTGTAATTAATACTTTAACTACACTATAGTCGTTGATTGAAATTTTATGGTGATTAGGGAACATGATGAAGTTAATAAATATAATAAACCTTAGTTGATTTAACCAAATGATGAAAATAGATACCCCACGTTAGCAGTTTGGTACGCCTCGAAATTATACGTTAGTAGTTTCAAATTAATGAAAGCGAAGCCACAGTACTGATGGGCATGATTCAATTTACATCAGAGAAGATCTGTCGAGTTAGATAGAGTTCAGCTGAGATAATTTTGGTAGTTTGGTCGGTAACGGGAAATCTATATTTTGTCGAAGTAATTATTTATCCTACGATTTTGTAAGTGAATTAGGTGACAGAACTTGATAGATATTTCATTTGCCTTCCATTTCTGTTATCATGTGGGAAATATAGTTGGCTAATCCTCTTGTCTTGTTTAGCGTTTACAAAAGAATTAAACATAAATTCTGGATAGATTGGATTTTGATTGCCTTCGTTTACTTGCTACATAACGTAATATTCTTTGGTTTATGTTACAACTATAATTATGTATCTGTGAACTTACGTATTAAATATATGGGAAGCTGTATATTGTACATTATATCATAATATTCCCAAAATTGCATTGCATTTATCATGTAGCCAAGGGAAAGATGAGACTCTGTAGTTCTCGTCCCATCAAGGGAATTTGAACGTAATAGACGTAATAGATATAGAGCCGAGTGGGAGAAGTTGGTGTATAGTATCACGGGTATGAGAGATGTGTCAGGTTACAAAGGGCTGAGCAATAGTGGCTCGTGTATTCTTTCCGGAGAGAAAGTCGAGACACTCATCAACTCAACTGCCAAAAGCAAGAAACAATATCCGCCTCCTGCTCTCGGTGTCATCTCCAAATAACTACATCCAATGCAAAGGAAATTGATTACTCTATCACAACTATAATCTAAGCCAAGCCACTAAACACATATGACCCTCGCCATACACCCTGACATTTCAACAGATACAGTTTTGTCCGTAAAAATAGATATCAGATAACCCATGCACATCTGAAATATATTACAGAATATTCAGTATAACAGAGTGTAGACATATAACTTGGTTATTTTGGAAACAGACTGTTTTTATACATTTTTCGTAGGTTTTACATTACTTTTACCAAGGTGCGAATATTTTAACAAGTTTCTCGCGTTATGAAGGAAGATCGTTCAATATTATAATTGAATGGTAATGTAATCAATAGCCTAAGTGAATTTCTAAAGTAAAGATCACAGGTAGGATAATTAAGTTTGAAGTAGTGATCTAGTTATAGCACTGCTACTGCGTGGTGAAATATTAATATCCTTGATGACGTACCTATATAAATATCTTGACAATCTCCAGAAAGGCCGTTTATACAAAGAACATATGGAAACCTTTGTGCTTTCGCAGATTCCACTTTCCCTATGAGTGGAATTCTTGAGCCAAGTCAAGTTTTACTATTATTCTGATACTGGCTAAAGCTACGTAAGCGTTGACTAAAGTTCCTGGAAAAGAGGCTCTCTTTCTCTCTTCCCTAAAAATAACAAACTCACGAGAGGTATTTACTACATAAATACTAGCTAGATAGTACTACCTCAAGATATGCATAGCAAGAGTATCTATTAAGTCTTGAAGTAGTTCCTTGGGTAAAATACCTAGGGAAAGATGTAATATTAACTGTAGGAACTATTTGAACAGTTCAGACGCTAAAAGGTTGAGTACATATAACACAATTTCTTTCGTTTCATTGGTTTTCCAATTTTCTCTGGGCTTTTCTTCTAGCCTACGTAATCTCTAAATCAAAATAGTATTTTTCCCAATTCTTCGAGAAAACTATTTGTAGTCCGACTCCACTAATTCCACAACAAAGCCTCTTTGTCCATTTCCGCTATATGAATTGAATAGGTGCCTTAGCAAATTAAGAAACACAGTACATTCTATACAGTTATTTTACCGACGAACAAACCAAATTCTGATTTTACTTTCTCCGCAGCTACTTTTTATTATCCCAGCTTTTAAAAACTTACTTCGGATATGGTAATCATAAGACTTCTAAATAACTCGGATAAATCATTCTCATAAGCTTCCCTATACTCCCACCAGTCAAATATGCGTTTTCATACTGCTATACTTATGTTGCTAACTTACCAATATTTAATGATCTACATTTCTCTAGATCTATTTATAAACCCAGCAAATTGAATTCAAGGGTCAATGTCCAATGTATGTAGTGTTCTGTTAGAAAAATTGGAGAGACAGGTGGTAGATCCCTATTTAGTGCACTCATAACAGACATGTCTATGTCTACCAGCATTTATTCTTTGATCCGATAGTCAAGGGAAATAAACCGTGACAACATGGATGTAAGCAAGATATCGAATACTGTACAAGGAGTAGTAAGTCGTAAATACACGACATTTTTGTATTCAGATGAAAAATGGGCCGATAACTTTTCTCACCATTGGCATATTTAGAAATGCTAAGTAGGCAGTCAGCTTTCAAATGAGCTAATTATTTACAACTTTCTAGAATGGACAGAATTAAAGCTACGTCGATTTTTTGAACACTTCCCCCAGTCAGGGGGAAGGAAATCAGGAAGGAAGTCAGGTGCGACCGATTTTTCCTAAATATTTTCGAACTTAGCCTCTTTTGACCCTAAAATAAGTACAGAAAGTTTGAACGAATTAACTGCATCTGCTCTAAAGTTATCGTGGATAAGTAACAGATGTACAGACGGACAGCAAGGGTACATAAAGATATAGCTAGATCGTGTAGTTAGTGAACACTTTCATACTTTTACTGCGACGTAGTTCTACTCGTTTATTCTTTATTACGCTATAGCCACTGCTCTAAAGGATTTCTAAAAATAATATGCTTACTTAGTTAGACACTCAGGAATAGGAATCCGAAGCGATGTAGAATATTCTTGCATGCAGAAGCAGGTGGGAAATAATTGAATCGATTGGTTGGCTAGATTCCGCAGTCAAGTCACCTGAAATAATTTGCTTCCTTGATAGAACATAAGTAAGCGAGTGAAGCTGACTGATGAAAAACTCCATAAGGGTTCAATTTATTTACTCTTTTGACTAAAGTTCACATTAGGAGGAAATGAAAACGGAGAATCGTCTGCATCGTATAAAATCCTAAACTACCTATTTACTACAGACAAAGTTTTCAAAGTTTTCAACTTGATTCCCAGAGACTTCCTTTTGTCCTGTCACTTCTTACATTAGTTCAAACTTCCATTCTACTTCACATCAAATGTTCAATCTCATTCAATAATATATTTACTTCCGCTTAACTATTTCAGGCCAATCGATAAGACTACAGCAAGCAAAAGGAATTAATGCCCCAACTGCAAACCAAAACTTCACATCCCACTCCATCAAAAAGCCTCAACACGCATTCTCTGAAATTCCAATCTAACTGGACCCATTTCACTATTGCTGAATCTTCCAAGTGCATGTAATTAAACTTTGAATTAAACCTGTAACATTCATCTTAGAACAAAATTATTAAGATAGCAAAGCTATCTTTATGAAAATGCACGTGCTGTCTTTGCGTCTGTCTGTCTGTTACAATCCAAGATAACTTTCGAACTGCTACAGATAGTTCTTTCAAACTTTTATACTTGTTAGGCTTTTAAAGACCAGAGTGGGCGATGAAAATTAAAATAGGAAAACTCAATGATACCCATTTTCCAAATTGTTGTAGGCAACATGACAGTAATAAAATGAGCATCGCAAGAAAACAATCCGTTGTTTCTTATCTCTCTTATCTATAAGCTCTGCTGTAATAAAGTGGGTCTTAAATAGTGGGTTGTGCGTTAAAATCATTTAGATCTCACATTCTGCTCAGATCTTATTTTATGCTAACATGCTTAGATAGAGGTAAGGTGTACATTCTGGCTAGTATTTGCCTCACCGTTGAATAGTCTATTATAGGTTTACAGCCCAATTTGCAATACCAGTAGATTGTGCTTAATGAGCGCACTTAAACCAGCTGTGATAATAAAACAAAGCACTTCCCCATTTATTTTGGGCTCTACATACTCTGCTTGCAATTGGTAATCTCCATTTCTACTATGATTTTGGTGTCAGCTTTGTGACGAACATTGCACCGTAACTACAGAAAGTAGGTATACGTGTGCGGAGATAGTATTTCAAGATCTAGAAATGCATTGTATAGGTATAGGTGGTCATTATTGTTTTCTGAAACAGAGGCATATGTTTAGAAACACTTCAATAATGATATTAATTAAACCAAAACGACTATTAGGTAGGAAAACATTATTTTCCCCGTTGCATTCAACTTAAATTTAATGATCATTGAATGATCTAACGAACTTGGAAATAGAATCTCACGTACTCCGTCCATTGGATACAAATCGTCGCATTCTTCAGAGATGTTCCCTCTAGACTTGCTTATATTATTCCCAATTTACTCTACTTTTTGCCCGAAGAAAGATGTAACCCCCTGAACTACAACTTTGTGTATGAAGATAAATTGCAGTTTAAATGCGTCGAGTAAAGCAGAGAATTATGTCATATTTTGGTCGTTCCTTGCCAACATCCATAAACTACAAACTTCAGAGACAGATCGCTGTAACACAATTCTACAGTCAGGAAATGTGCGACAAAATAATAATTTGGCTATGCTCTGTACACGAGGTCTGTGTAGGCCAACTAACAGAATAAATACATGTAATTGGACAGGACCTGCAAAAAGGGGGCTCGCAGTGTAAATATTTATGAGACAGAAAGGACCTATCTGTACTGGATACAGTATTAATAAATACAGATATATTTTAATATGCATTACATATGTAGTACTAATGCATTAAAGGCAAAACGGAAAAGGATAACGCAAATTTGTATGCAATAAATATTTAGGTTTTCAAGGCATATACCTATAGAAGCCTGGTTAAGTGATATTTCAATGTATGAGTAATAGATAACATCGTAATCTTGTAATAACTGTTCCACGTAGGTATAAATTATGCATGATGTAGCCCGTTTTATTAGGTTAAATGCTGTCGCCCATTCGCATTGCTGCAGAGATAGAGATCGTTAGAGATGTGATGAAAGTATCGTGTGCAGAGAAGATAATATACACCCAGCTCTGGTTTTCCGTCCTGTGGTTGTCTGCCGTAATTGAACACTTGTAATTAAAAGTGCACAGAGAGGACAGAGATTTAAACTCGCTAATGTACATATGAAATGTAAATCTCACTCAATTCCAGGAATACATCCCACCACCACCCGAGTTAGAAAACCCCCCCTATTCGAAAACCACCCCGCTAGACAACCACCCGGCAGACTACCACCCTGTTAGACTACCACTTGGTTAGACCACCTCCCTGTTAGAAAACCACCCGATACTAAAACTAGGATAAGGAAAATAGAAACTACAAAACTTAGTAACTTGAGACGTGTTCGGGAGGTCTGGTGTGATGAGATTCCAATTTCCAATGCAATGAAAATCTTCTGTATTCTATGCAATATGTCTAATTTTGACACAGCAATATAAACATACACAATACTCATGTATACACATTACCCAATGCCTATAAGTTCTTAATGTGTCACGGTACTGTCAAGGGCCATAGAACTTAGAAGGTTTTCATTGCATATTGCATTGGAAATTGGAATCTCATCACACCAGACCTCCCGAACACGTCTCAAGTTACTAAGTTTTGTAGTTTTCATTT
>JABASH010002809.1:0-18640 GCA_019776445.1 Tomocerus maximus | reverse complement strand
AAACATTTTAGTTGTAGATTTTAAAAAATTCGGTTGTTATATAGGGGGTTTAAATGGCCTAATAATAAAATCGAAATAAATACACTAATAGTGGTAAGCAAATATTTCTATTTTGATATCACTTTTCAAGATATTCTGAACATGCCAAAATAATTGCCTTTCTTTGATGCGTACATAAATACAAATACGAATATTGTGTGTAACAACATTATGCTTTTAGTTCTTTACACATTCCATGTCGTTGATTTATGTTAATTCTAATTGCATAATTAAAACACATTTATTATGCATATGACTAATATATATGTACCAAATATGGAACATTTTGAAATTACTTCGAATAAAAATAACTCTGAACAAACGACTGATTGCCTTTCTGTGGCTTTTAACAATAGAATAATAAAATACCTTTTAAATATGTAACCTAATTAATTAGTTTTGCAAAATTTCACCGCAACTGTAAGCTACTAAAATTGCATTTCATAATGAAATGAAACTGCTACAAAATATTTCCATTGAATTCACATTTTATTAACTGTGGTGGTTGACTGAAGTACTATAGATACATTTTAATTTATCAATTTCCTTTAATTTTCTAGCTCAAAAACTTTTTAGTGCACTGCAAAGTTTAGATAATTTTTAAACGTAATATTTTCATTTTTCCATGTAATACGATTTGGACATCATTCTCTTTCGCTTTTCATATCATTTGCAACTGATAAGATTACTTCTAGTGCGATGTGAATCTTAAGCGAATGTACTTGCGTAATAAACATTATACCTAAGTGAATATTACAGCCAGAATATTTTCAATGAACTTTGTAATTTAGTACCATCTTAAAGTTATCTTATGATGTATTACCCACTTATGTATGCCCATTGTACATCCACTATGTACTTAATTTAATTCCTTATTAACGCAATATAAGTTATCTGAAAAATAATATAATACAGCCATTTATAGGATATAAAAATATTTAGCATAAGTCACAAATAACATAACGTTTATATGCTAAATTGATATGCATATTTATCTTCAGAAAGCTTAATGAGCATTAAAAAATATAGTGGAAAGCTACAGCTGATTTTATACATTCATGGTTTAGGATTTTGGTTGATAATTTCATAGGTACTATCATTTATTTAATCTGGAGGTCAATGCGAAGTAAAATGTCAAATCGAGGGCATCCACTGATTTGACACATTTGAGACCATACAGAAAATACTGTCTTTTTAGCAAGATTGCATGTATACATTACAAACATAAAATAAGATAATTATAAAGAAGAATTAATAATCGCTATAGTTATAATACATTAATTCTACACTCGTAAGTGGCTTAAAACAGAGTACTTTCTCTGTAGGTAGTTATGTGCTATTTTGATTAAATAGTAAAATTATTGGAGGAAATTATATACCTGTGATTATTATTTCTAGAAAAGGTCTTTGTGAATAGTACAAATAAGTTACCTGAAGTCGGTAGAATTATGTAGGCGTAGATCATGAATCTGTCGTATTGGGTAAGATGTTGGCCGTTCACTGTCTAGGATCTAAATTTAAGGTTCGTCCTAATAAAATACGGCCAAACAATTAGCACACAAAATGCATCAACTACAATTACAGTTTAAATACAATTACATAAAATAAAGACCACTTAACTATAAGCCTTTCGTTTTTAGCTTATGATCGATGCTATATTTCTTGTTCTTCCTTCTAAAATTACATTTAAAATAACGGTTGATGACTGTTTGCAATAATTGCCCTTTGAAACTAACAACCAGATTTTAAAAAAATCCAGCTTCATTTTTGAAGACAGGAGCTTTGATAGAACTCAGAATTAAACTTCCACTTTTCCTGTTTCAATCTTTCAATCTCAATGCCAACATTCACAAACCATGAATACAATTCATGTACCATATGGTAATTGGTAACCTGTGTCTCGACCTCAAAGAGACGGAGAGAAAGAAAAAGCAAATGACCTTGTGGAACAGACCGAAGCTTGTAGAATAGTATCGCATCCAATCACAAATACTCCGGTTTTTGAATTGGGTCTCAAATCCATCTCAGTTCATGAAAAATAAGCATTCCGGAACAGACGGAAGCGTTTCAAAACGTATCACATCCAGTCACGGTATAACTGAGTTTTGCACTGGGCAGGGTTTTTCAATTCATTCAATCCTTTGTCTCGGCCTCAAAGAGACGGAGAGATTGAAGAAGCAGTGACCTTGTGGAACAGACCGAAGTAAGCTTTTAGAGTAGTAGGACATCCAGTCATAACACAACTGAATTTTGCACTGGACAGGGTTTTTCAATTCAATCAATCCTGTGTCTCGGCCCCAAAGAGACGAAGAGATAGGAAAAGCAGTGACCTTGTGGAACAGACTGAAGTAAGCTTTTAGAGTAGTATGACATCCAGTCATAACACGACTGAATTTTGCACTGGACAGGGTTTTTCAATTCATTCAATCCTGTGTCTCGGCCTCAAAGAGACGGAGAGAAAGAACTCAAAATCCATCTAAGTTCATGAAAAATAAGCAACCTGGAACAGACGGAAGCTTTTAGAAAAATATGACATACATCTTTTGTCTTATTTTAATTTTTTGTTGCGTTTTCTTCAATCATGCACATGCATTAATGCAATGGATAGAGAATATTTTACATTATCATTATTCATTATTATAAACGGTCAGAAGAACCCTCCTTCGGAGTAGTTATAATTGCCGGAATTCTCCAACCCCTGACAACATCCAAGTTTTTAAAACGAATTAATTGGTGAAGTAGAAAAAAATCAGAACGGTAAACATCGGATTTTTATGATTTAATTTTATTGCTTATAACAACAAGAAACGGTTTACAAATTAAAAAGAAGTGGAATAAATTTAAGTCTATAGGCTGTAGATGTAGCCTAAAATCTATCAATGTACAATTCCCAATGAGTGTTTAACTAAGATTATTATCTACTAATGCGATTTCAGGAATGATAACCCTTAAGCAAAGAAGAAGAACTATTTGTATTCAAAACACTTTGTGTCTGATTCGAAGAACTAGAATGAATAAATTGTTATTTTAAGCAGTTTTGCCAGAGCATTAGCAGAGTTAGTTATTTTAGGAAGATTAAAGGCGTTTACCATGAAATTGCACCATAAGTGCGATTGTATATCAGTACGGTGTTTTTTTGTAAATTTATTAGTATTTGTTAATAAGGCTACTAAAATTTAGTAACTATTTAAAAATGTGCGGAGTGAAGATTTTTTACTTTCAGAGTCAGATTTCGATCAGTCGCAGTAATGCTAGTTTGGAAAACGAAGCATACGACTCAGGCACAATTGCATAGCCAGTTAGCCTTAAAATTACTGAGGATTTGACATGCTTAAGTTCTTTTCCATTTCATTCTTATTGCTATAATTATCTTCATCTAAATTCCATGATTGTAGTATGATGTGTATTTATATTTCATTTCAATTCTTCCTAATCATCTCGTGCTCTCATCTACATTACCCCTTTCCTAAAACCCTCTTTTTATTCGTAACAATTTTATCACAACATTGGTCTCGTTGTGAGGTAGCCGATATCTAGACATTTACAGTACACATTTAAATATCCATTTATATATACAATACATCTTTTCAAAATATTAACGTTAAGTATGAAAAGGAGCCAACGAGCCGTGAAGTTTTCTAAGCTACTACTACAACTTCCACTACTTATACAATATATTTATATAACATTTAGGTAGTATGTTTTTAATGAGCGGAACAATTTTGGAATCAAAATTGAATAAAACTTTTATACTGACAGTACATCATGCATGAAATAAAAATGTCAAATTCAAAATTAAACTTATTGTAAATGAATGTTCACAGTGTAATGTAAAGGGTGTAATAATAAGTAATTAAATATACTAACATGCATCATTTTATACTAACAAGTATATATTATACCAACATATATTAATCAAACAATCAACAGGGTGAAAGTGAAACAAGTATAGAGAATTGTGCCTACTATTTACTAACAACTGCTCTAAACAATCAGGTCACACAACACATTTCATAACTTTTTATCTAAGTAAAGTGTCCACACAGGTCTTTGTAGGAAAGAACTACTGCAGAGGAATCAGAAGAAGCAATTGGTCAGCATTTCAAACGGAAATTTTACATCATTTACACACAGAAAAAATATCTACACACTTTTAGCCTCAGCAGAAACGCATTTCTCCTGCAAATAGAAAAAATATAAAGAAACCTGCACTGCAATACAATTATCTACTGATGATAAATGCGGCTTTAATTTAATTTACTGTATTGTAGTGATATCATGAAACTCACTATGACAGTTGGATTTCTCTCAAGCAAATCAGTGAAAACGATTTGGTAAGTAAGTAACAACTACATTAGGTATTTAAAAAATGAAAGCATTTCGGTCTAGGTAATATTGGTAATTATATGTTTAAAAGGTAAATCGGATGAAGCTCACTAATAAGTGACTAGATAGATATCAAGTGCTTGCCTCTATACCTCAGTAAGTATACAGGTGTATACGGGTGAAAGATGTAAGTAGAAAAGAAAAGAGCTGCAAATAATTCACAGCGTATTTGAATGTCACAGAGAATGAAATTGGAGAAAATCTTGACTAAGTAAGAACTTAAAAAATTGGTACAGTGTACAAAACAGAATTTCCAGTACAGAAAGTAATAACAGTCATTATTGTATAGTTAAACAGAAAAGCAGTCAGTTAACTTTAAAATGTTAACATCGTCTAACACAGGCATTTTTATAGAGCTTTTGCGATATCTGATCTAAATTTGTGCTGCATTATCACGTTATCATAACTCGGTTGCGGAAGTTTTCCACCAGACAAGAGCTCAATATGCGATTCCAACTCTTGTATTCTTTTTTCTCGCACAGCAACCATAAGCTGTAGCCTTTCCACTTCAAAGCATTTTCTCATGTACGCTCGCCGATACTTTAAAACAGAAAAAAATCACAAAATAAAATAAAATTAGGCGTATTCCATGACTAGTGAAATTAGTGCAAGTGCATAGCTCATAAATAAAGCTGGGCTTTGCTTACATCATCGGCAGAACTGAGTTCCCCAATTTCAGAACTCTTTTCTTTCTCCAGTTTAGACTCTGGCTTTGCATTCGGAGCAACACTTGCTAATGCTAAATTCGGAGCGGATCCTGTATTCTGCAGCTGGGATATTATAGATGCCACTTTCCTCTGTTGTACTGCTTGATTCATTCGGGTCTTTTCCCACTTTTCCTTCGTGTCTTTCTCTCGGGCCTGTTAAACCATAAAACTTTCATTGCACGTTGTTATGACCTTCAACCTCAGCACTGAGCAACTACTAATTGATTTGCAATCAGAAAAAGGCGTTCCAGAAACAATGTAAACAGACGCTTTTCCATGACTTAGGTTACAAAAGAATCGAGAAGCAGAGTAACTTTTGAATGAAAATGGTCAATTTCAAAATGAAATTGTAGTGTTAAATGTGTTAAAAGTCTTTGAAAAATGAATATTACGTGAACGAAGGAGCATTTAAGCATTAGTTAGCGTTTATATGCAAAATTAAGGACTTTAAAGGTCAAAATTAAATTTTAAATGTATGCTTTACGGCTTTAGTGTCTACTGGAAAGCCTCCATTACTTGAAAGTTACACATAGCTTTTAATTTTATCTGTAGCTCTAAAATAGATTGTTAGCTGTAGTAGTATTATGAGAGTTTTGGTTTATTTAGTTTGGTTAATCACTACCACGTCATATTTGTTAGCTTCTTGCTGCAAAAGTTGAATGAGCTGTAAAATTTTAGAGGAAGCGGATCTGGAAGAAATCGGGGGAGATGCGTCCGGGGCCACAGTTCCCAGACTCAGGTCGGTGTTGACACCGCTATCATAACTATCAAAGTCAACGCTGCCCTCGTAGTCCTTGTCGTCGTCATCTCGAATGTCGCTCTCGTCTCCATCGTCATTGTCATGGTCATCACAACTCATGCTCTCGCTATCCTCCCCTCCGCTTTCCATCTGAAAAGCACCCTCTTCCTGCGCAACCAAACATGCAACTAGCGTAAAGTTGGAATTACATGCAACACAAAAGCCAGCCAACATGCAAAATCATTTTTTTCTGTTGGCGTTTTAAAAGTGATTATGGATCATGCACAAATTATAATGATAAATATTAATTTCCGTACGCAACGATACTTTTGAGATTGAATTCACCAAAACAGTGTTCTCGTGAATTTTACCCCCTAGATTAGCATAATTTAAGTCACAGTCACATAAAAAGCAAGGAAATGGAGTCTAGCACTTTCAAACGATTCCACAGCTAGGCTTTTGAGAAGTACAAAACAAAATGACTCAGGGTAGCTTTTAATATTAGATGAGGCACAAAGTAATGTCATGTCCACCGGAGAGAGCTTAATTATCGTCCTAAAAACGTACCTCGAGTGTTCTGTAATCTGGTACAGTTTCCTGAGCCAGAAATGCGAATTTCTTTTCACTGTTCCTATCTGGAGCTGCTGAACTGAAATCATTGGGTTTATAAGTAATCGGGCGATGAGTCTTGACAACGACTCCTATAAATTACAACACAGTCCAATTAAATCCAAGTAATTAGTACATGGAAAACAACTTAAATCAAGTGGAGTAAATATACTTACCTGTGCGCAATGAGATCAGAAGAGGCGATCGGTCAATGCCCTTGATCCAGTCCAATGCTGTAAGTGCTGGATTGGGAGCTAAAGTGTCTGGGAAGATATCTTCTTGGAACTGATCGCTCTACATGAGAAAAACAAACGATGTTAAGTAATTGATCTATAAATACACAACATTACATTTTAATTTGGTGGAGTGGATCACCTTTCGAGGAACAATCATTGATATAGGCTCACAAAGTCCTTTGATCGCATGTAGCTTGTAAAATCGTCCGACCTCGCATCGTAAAACCTCGCAACCTCTCTTAGGCATCCAACCCAGTCCTCTCTAAATGCCAATTCCAAAATTACGTCCGTATTATCATGTCATAACTTTAGCTACCACACAAATTGCAGCTGCCTATCCACGCATTAATAAATAAGCCAGATTACTGCTAAGTGCTTTTCTGACAGTCTATCTATTTTCATGTGTGTGTACCTACCTGAGGAGATCCCGAAAGAAATTGGTTGAGATAATGCGCCCACGGAGCATGGTCGACCATTTCGTAGTAGCGAATGTTGCCATCTCCTTTCCCTGCCAAATAAAGAACTCTTGTGTCATGGTCATAGTATGGAAATAAAACTCCCGACGAGGAATCAATCGTTTCTATCATTAGCGGCTTAGATAAATCATTTTGGTTCCAAATTGCAAATTGTCTGTCGGAGTAACGAGCGAATCCCGTCGTTAACAGTCTTTCACTATCCCCCAGAAACACAACTTTACTTGCTTTTGTTCCAAGATGGCACATTCCCTCCTGCGTACATTAAAATCCTCCATAATATTAGAATGCAATAATTAAGAAAGTAATCAATCTTTAAAATAATGCCTTACATTCACAACGCGTCCTGACCTAGGTTCAATAACACGCAATTTTTTGTCCTTGCAAGTAGTTGCAAGTAGAGAGCCCTCACGATTGAAGGATAGGCTGTAAATGATGTCGGAATGACAGTCTATGACGTTGATAGACTCCGCCTTGCTCACATGCCATATCACCACCTTTAGATTCATACAATAGATTTGCTTCAGATCAAAAATTCTTGACATTCCTCATTCCTTAGGAATGAAAATAGAACAAATTACAAAAAACGAAAAGAATTTGTCATACAAGGTAATCGAATCCAACGCTGGCGAGAATATTTTCTGCAGTTGGATGCCATTCTATGAAACCGACTCTTCTTTTGTGACCAGTTAGATCGACTAGCCAGTCAGTAAGATTAGAAGTCAGGCCACCGTCTTGGATATGCCACAATTTTATTGTAGCATCATCAGAGCATGAAGCAATTATATTATCATTGAAAGGATTCCATTTCACATCTAAAACCGGACCAGCGTGCCCTGTTACTTTGTACGCATTGTGATATTCTATTCGACCAACCTGCAAAATGTAATATGACACCATAAGGAAAACATTCCTCACGATTCAAGAAAATTTTTTAACCTAGATATACGACTAGAGATAAAAGAATTCCATAAGTGAAGGTGCAAATTGCATCCCGTAGGCACACTTATAGAAATGCATTAAACAACAATGCACTTACTTTTTCCAAAGGTAAGACTAGAAACGATCCTCCACCGGCAACTTCCGTGACTACTGTTATAACAAAAAGAATTCATTACAGATTTATTGATGATAACTTTAACAATGCAATTTAGTAAATGAGCCGCCTTACTTGCAAGGAACTTAGGATTCACGGCACAGAAATTACAATCGTGTGCATTTTTGGTGATCTTTATATTGTCGTAGCAAAGTTCTTTACGGGCTGGTTGTCCGAAAATATGTCTAAATTTTGATGTCCGCACTCCACGGAAACCCAGCTGTGAATCGTAATAAATGTGTTATTATATTATACAACGCAAAATTATTGGTTCCTTCAATTTTCAATTAAAATGTTGCTTTACACTTTAAAAACCGATAAAATAACTGTACCATTTTTATCTGAACTTTAATCAAAATAAAATAGAACTGGTAATGGCTGTAAATACATATAAAGGAGAGGAGTACTCTAATGAGATTTATTTTGTGATCATACCACATGCTCCATTAGTATTGAAATATAAATGCAAAATTAATTAATAACCGATATACTTGAAAATTAAAATAATTAAGCTTGCAAACCTATTAAAATGGGTAAAACCAAAAGAAGCAATCAAAAAAACGAACTCCAAAAATGTACCATTTTGATCCACAGCTACCAAAAGTAAAAACCTGGAGGTTAATGATTACATAGTTCATGCAAAAAATGTTACTCTGTTAATGGGGAATGGGAGCAATAATAGCTTTTCAGATAGGTACCTGAGAATTGATCACATCCATGGAAAATAAGACGATCAAAATGCTTTGATGTCAAAAGATACAACAAAATCACAGAATCCAGCGAGGAATTGGTACAATTAAGCTATATCATCCATACTGCAACGAAAACATAATAAAACAAAATCACTAAATGTACAAAATATATAAACTACGGCTAGTGGCTACATCACATTAACAATATCACAATTACTTATTATATATCTTAACCACACGGGACACAAAGCGAGAGCAATTAATTGTGGAAACAAAAAAAGCCCAAATATCATCGTTATCACTACAAAGATTTATATGCGTAGCTAATCCATCCATTTTTTTTACCTCTGGCCATGTAACCATAAACAGGATTTATGTTAGTACATGCTTAGTATTACCTATATAAATACTTAATACAAATCCCAAAAGCACTCATCTTTTTTGAAAATTATAAATATGTAGGTATGTGTACTAGTTTCATCAGTATACATGTAAACATATATCTGCAAATAAATTCCATTGTTTATTGTGCCGATTAGAGAATCCAAACGATAAAATTGTCATGCAATGCATTATCAACCACCAAAAGAGGCACGAATCACAAAAATAAATTTACATGACATTAAATCATCAAAGAATTGGATAGATGAACCGCATGGCTATTCAGCAATTCTTATAAGATTACGTATACTTATAAAGGGGAGATACAAGAGTCATATTCTAGTACTAAAGTAATCATCATCTTACATAATTTTCAATGCTAATTTTTCTTTTCTTGTAGTAAAGATAAAATATTATACACCAGAAGTTACAAACTAGAAAAACCATAACAAAATGTTGTTAAAAAAGTAGTTTTTTATTCCCTGCCAAGAAAATGAGAACATTGTAAAGCTTTCAGACTGCTGATGGTGCCAAGGTGGAAACCTATCAGTATTGTACTTCATTCTCGATTCCTCTTTCATATTTATTTATTATTTCTACTACTGCCTACTTACTATGGTACACATTACTTACGTGTACGTACTGCAGATACGGAGACGTTACTTATCAATTTGCTTTGAGCGTTTTTAGATGAATGATGAATGGATTATTTTAAAAATGCAGATTGTATGGGTATAATAATCCCATAAGTACATTGGCATTTTGCTATCAGGGAAATCCATGGTAGGCTTATTTGAATTGAATATCATGCTTAAGTTAAGATAGGAAAACTACCGAGTATGTGTATGAAGGTGTGACAAGCTAATTTAACTGACAAAGAGATATGAAAGGTCCATGAACACACCATCAATAAACAGATAACGCTTAATTTACCTTTCATCTAACAGATTTACGCATAGTTATACAATTGGCAATCATATTCCCAACGGTTTACGCTAACTAACTTTACACAGACTCTGTCTAAAAATATTATGGCAAATAATAATAATACATTCATAGAAGGCTTAAATATCAGAAACACAAATCATTTGCACGTAAAAGTACAATGACTGGTGGATTTATATATATACCTACACCTACATATTTTTATAATGTTTGTATTTAATTCAGATTTCTATAATTCTTCACCACAACCAAATTTTACAGAACTAAATTGAAGCATTTTTCAATCCGAATGTATTTCTCAATTGAGGTATCATCTTAGAAAATATTCAACTCAACATAATTTTATTATTAATCGTTTAATATATGCTTATCTGCGGGCATTGGCAATATTATCGCGAAAGAGTTGCATGAAATGTAAAGTATATAAAAGATATGTTTGGTATGATAACTGTAACAGTATCGGTATCACCTAGGATGAACTACATTATGATGATGTTTGAAAACACATTCTGTAATTAAGATTATGGGTAAAACGAGGTAACTAAATTGCTTGAGCCATGCAGGCAGAGTTATTTGGCGACTTGTTGATGATTGCGTGTCAAGTCTATATAGTCAGCAAAAAACAACAGAATTATATGACACTGACATCCACACCTACCGTATAGTAACAGATAATTAGATACATGGACGCTATCTTCCTGATCCAGAGATACCTGATACCTACTCCAGTGAGACTCGTTAATGCATTAACTGGACAAAGTCATTATCCCTCATGACATGTACGTGTAATTGCCAAGTATATAATTTATATGAGTACCTACACGATTCTGCACTTAGTACGGGGACTACGTCACAATTAACACGAAGCATAACATAATGATACTATAACAGACAAACGTTATAAAATGCAGTATGCCTATATAGAAGAATGAAGTGGAGCAAACTTTTCGGTGGAAACCCGACAGCAGTAGCTTTAGAACATTGTATGCCATGTCACAGCACTAATTATACGAGTCTCGGAAAATTGGATTAGGTAGGCTAAAAATTTATGACTTGGTTTTCATCTGCTTGCAGGTATAATAAGTCATACCAGAAAACAACCTCTTTTTATGTATCTCGTATATCTGTATCAAAATTTTTCAAATTATTGGAGCACAGTAACTGACACTGACAGTTGGACCAAATTCGCCTGTAATACTATATTGCTGTACAAGATAGAATAACGTGCACCACACACAAATCTTGTTCTATGTAATACTTTGTGTAAGTATTAAAACATGGGATGATATTTTATAGCTATAAAATTGTGGCGTGTATGTACGTAGAGTACAAAGCATATTATTTATGTGCATAAAAAGTTTTGTTAGACAACAGTTGAAAACACACGGAGTAGAAATGTTTCAGTCCGCATGCAGTAGATCAGTTTTAACTCGCTTTTAATACACGTAGCTCTATATTGGAAGAAAAGACACACTCTTTTGCATATCCCTACTTATGAAAGGTCGTCCAGGTTAATTCTCTGCTTGTGTTTTCATAGAAAAAGACTCTGAGTCAGCAGATGATAAAAATACTCGCGAAATTCTTATTGCTCCGACATAATATTCCGAATAAATATGTAGCTACATGTACTACTACGTGAATTCATAAACTGCATGGGTATAATAAATGTAATTACACAAAAATCTGAAGGTACTGGTTGTTCATGCTGTTTCTATTTAACAATTGCGTGCAGAGTAGCATGAACTTGATTCAAAGCAGAAGTATCAAATAAAGAATTAATAATTGTTTTTTAAATTATCTGCAGAGAATGTATCTTAGATTAAGTGGCCAGGATGAAGATAAAAGCAGAGGATTGAGTTCCATAAGAACGAGCATCAAATATTTATTAAAAATATCAGTTTAATAACCTATAGCTACATATTTTTATATTCCCTTTAGAAAACCCCAATATAAATTCGTTACGCCTGCCTTGTACTATTATTTATCATCGAGTGCTAATATTCGGGATTAATAAATTGTGGATAAAAATTACTTTATAATATTACAGGCATAAAATGTAGATATTGCCTATTGTATGCAAATTACTTTATTTTGACGCGCTAGGTATCTGACATGCCCTGATATCTTTTAGATCGATGTTTTTAGAATTGCTCGCAGCCATTCTACAATATACTTAATAGTTTATGACAACTCGAATCAACTCTTGGAGCACTACAGATATAAAAAATGCATGAGTAACTTTGGCATGCCCCTGAGAGGAGCAAAGGATACATAACATCGTTTTACATTTTCACTGGAAAAGCTTCCATAAAAAAGGATTTAGTAAACTAAAAAGATTGGCATAACAAATTCTTGACATGACAAAAAGGAACAGTCTCTGTTTTCGATTGGATGAAAGATATCCAAAGGCATGCAGTTCAGCTAGTGAATATTTTGTGGTTGTTTTGCCTATGGTTGATATTGTGATGGAATGACTAACAAATCTGAATGTTTTCTTTAAGAAAGGTAATTGTAAAGAGTCTTAACCATCAATTACTGTTTCAGTTAGCCAGTCAACTCTATCCAACAACTAAAGGAGTAGGAGTCACAGTGGAAGAAAATAGGCCAGGCAAAACAACACTAAGACAGCATTTCATATAGATTTTCACACTTCAAGGGAATTTTTAGTCAATTATTCTGATAGGTACAAAAGAAGAATTTTCTCTTATCCATCACCCATTGTTGACTCTCTTTGTGTTCTTTTAATAATATACTTCTACCTATGAATGTATAATGCATCAATGTGAATTAGATATACGACTGTCTCATGTACTTAACTTAACGTAACTTAACTCATGTACTTATACATTCGACTTACTCAGAGAACTGTTATAAAACCGCCCTACCTTATCCTCGTACAATTTAATACATCAAGTGATTCAAATTGACAGTTTAAGTTCGCCAGACCAAAATTGTTATGCGTTAATCAAATGCATTTTAGCATAATATGAATTAAGTTAATATGAATTAATAAGTTAAAAAAGGTTTTTCAATGTGATGTCAGGTCACACAGTCACTTACATGACATTAATTATTATTTTTAATGAAAGTTAGTAAATAAGAATTTAGGTATTCATAATGGTAAAGAGCACCTGCATAAGATAATATATGTGAGACTTTTTGTCAGTTTAAATAGTCGCATTTGTCATTTAACTTAGCAATTTCATTTAATTAAATCAAAGTACCTTGTAAGTGTTGTTAGAATATGTTTTAATAATCAAGCGATTAATTTAAGTGGTCAAACAATGCATTTTAATGGGAATTAAATTAAATAAACTTGACAGCTCGGAACCATTCTGTAATTTCCGGAAACTGTTATTAACACTTTGTATTGCACTGAGCAGAAAACAATGTAGAAAGTGTTATTCCCACAGTTGTCAAAACTGGGTACCCACAGCACAGGTACAGCAATGTAAGGAGTCAATTTATAGACAAGGACAGGCTTCTAGAAATGTGCTAATAATGGACAATGTTTGTATCGAACTGCTCCAACTTCCTGTAAGCGAGAATAAATGTCTCCTCCCACTTCTCATCTCTTTAGTATCTTTAGCCACTTAGTTCGGTACACACCTGGTCATCTGCTATGTATTATTTTCTATTCTTAATGGCATAATTAGCTGTCTGCATTACCTATGAGAAAATAATTCATTTATGGTCAGTTGGTGTCTATTTATTGAATGCTATGCCGAGTAGGGACTTTTAGTGTGGAGCTGCATACCCTTATACAGTAGAGCAAGGCTAACGATCTTAGAGCATACCTCACAATCAGTCAGCAAACACAAGACAGGTTTACCTCACACATTCATAATAATGCTAAGCCCTGTCTGTAACTCACACCAAAAGCAAGAATTACAGAAAAACTGCCAACGCTAAAAATGAGGTACTATTATGTATGCAAGTATTGTACACTCCGTTGGTAATCTGTTTCAAATGCAGTTCCTTGTGTGGAGATATAATCCGTAAACGTCTGCATGCTGTAATGCCATTTCACACTTGTGCCTAGAGATAAAGAAATCTTAGAACCATGAATCGTAGATAAATGGACATTATGTGACTATGTGACACTATCGTGACGCTATGTGTGTTTAGTATCTGTGAAACAACACACATGTCCACGTTCTGCAACTATGCAGTGCTATTACCTACAATTTTTAACGTTCTGGATGCTGGCGTAATATTGGATGCATTATTATTATTTTTGGAAAGCTTACAGTAATTACGGATATTAATTGCTACATTATATATTATTGCATTCCATTTATAATATTAAGTAGCTTGACAGTGACAGTGAATACGGTCACATACAAACCTTAGTATGCTGCAGAGTGCAGATACTGCATGGCATAATCACCATTAAAGAGCTATATTTGGAATCATGGTGGACAAAACGAGACAAGTTTAATGGTTATCTAATGAACTATAATTAGCATAAGTAATTAAAAAAGTACTCCAATTTGATAAATAGTTGGAAATCTCCCAATAGTTTGTGCCCATAATCGTTAATGAACTATTACGTATAAAATTAATTGCTAATAGGGTCATTAATAAACTTGTTTTTCTGTAAACTGATATAAAAGACTAGATTCGCAACATAAAAATAAAAAGGATTAGTGTGTATAGGATAGAGTTTTGTATATCCCAAAGTTTCGATTTGTGCACTGTACTAGTAAGTGCTACTATACCGTGAAATAGATAGATAGGTACAGTTAGGTAATGCACCTACACAGCGAGCATTGCAAAATGAGTGTAATCTAAGTAATCTAACAGAGAAGAACAAAATTGGTTGTAGGTATTTCGTATGAAAAACTCTCTCCAGACGGGTTAAACGATAGATCAGTACTACAAAGGTACATTAGCCATAAAAATATACCTACAGCACCTATATGTATGTTATAGTTGAGGTGCAATATTATGCCTACATAAACACGTATAATCAGCCGAACTAAATCTCTGACTACAATCATCCTTATTAAAGGTAGTTACTTATGTAGCTACATGTGGAATATAACAATCTTCCTATTTTGAAAAGGTAAGTCATGGTAGTTGGTATGTTTGCAGTCTACTAGTAGTGTGCCTAGTACCGTTATGGTACTCAGCCAAACCAAAAGCTACTCCAATAATACATTTATAGTTCAGAACTCTTGTATTCCTTCTATTACTACATCACTCTCACCGTCTCGCCGATGTACTGACTAACAATGGCAAATTGTAACATTTCTATTGCCTGCTAACATCGTTATCTTCAACCTGACCTTTTGCAAATAGCCTATACGGATTCTGCAGTCTGTGTCTGTCTACCTTGCAATAATGCTCCAACTATAATGTTCCTATGCATGTACCACTAGACTCTGCAGAAATACAAATTGCCCATACAAAACAACTAGCAGAGCTTTCATAAGTGCAACTCGCCTTTCTTATCGATAAACCTCACCAAGGTACTTATAACTTACAATAATCCTCTTATCACAACTACATGTTAATTTATGTCATGAGATTTGTCGACTTTTTCCTTCGCATTCACCTACGCTATATCAAATTATATTCTTACACTAACAACAAGAACTATTTCCTGGAGCTTTATCAACTTTTATGATTTTTACTCAAATGTTACAAGAGAATCCATTTACCTATTGGCGAACAATCTTAGTACTCGTACATCTACCGAGGTTAATGAACACCGCACAGATTAAAAATCAACGTACATTCTTGGAAGATATCTCCAATTAACTAATCCGCATTTAAGTCATTGCAAATGAGACAATGCATCATCCTGCACTTTTGATAAGATGTTACTTATTACAGATTGTGTACATGTCACTTTGTTATAAGTCGACTACTTGTTATGCATTCCTATTTATAGACTAAACAAAATTGTCTACATTCCTCATCCACCAGAAACAACACTGGTAACTGCAATCACTTATAAGAAAATCTGGAACAAAGGGAAATGCTGTATTAAGACTTTGTACTTTATATTTAAAATTGTGGTCATAAAGCAAATTAATTAGTAAGATTAATCGGGCATATTTATAGACAAGTTGTTGTAGAAATCATTACTGATAAATCCTTGATTCGGCATATTCCATAGATCAAACCTTATTCAAAATCATTAGAATACGTCTCAAAGAAAAGTAAAATTTCCTGTATATTTCGAATTTTTAAACTGCGCATCTTCATGAGATATGCACTAAAATAGAACTTGATAATAAAAATACCAAGCATTATCAGATATCAAAGAGATAAAACAGCATCCTGATATAAACGAAGATTTGACTTGATAACTTATCTTAAAACTGAGTTGGTTTCTTATATTTGTTTCGCATACTCATTCATAGCATGTTGTTGTATTGCTTGTATTTCACCACAGAAATTAGTATTTTCTTCTTTGTTTAGCGATGAAATTATAACTAGCGTGACCTCGAGCATTGTGCTAACCTAGAACATTGTAGTGTGCACGTACTTATATTTAAATTACTTCTTAGCGGTCTAAAGAACTAAATAATTATGTACATGATTTAATTTATGATGCTTGAAAAAACACAATAGGCAAAGGAAACGCAAAACGGTAAGGAGGTACTATAGATCAGCAGTCAAGTAAGTGTATTACAGAACTACAGCAAACTTTCCTTATGACGACATCTCACAACAGACAATCAATCTCTCTCTTGTCAGCTTGCTTATTTATCGTCCGGTATGTACAAACCTTAATATTTTGGACGAATAAATTAAAATTCCTTTGACATTCACCTTTTAAACAAACATTCCTATTTTATTTTAAAAAATACTAAAGTTTATTGCAATTTTGGTATGCATTTTTTCATGGAAAACTACTACACTGATAGCTTTAGCATAGTTCCTACTGAGGATAAAGAGTGCCTAAGCTGTCAGAAGGAAAATCTTGCAAAGAAGTTTTACTGTATTTATGAATCCTTAGTGCACTGTTTGTGCTAAGCTGATTGAGTTAGTCTTTCAAGTTGATCTAAACCATAAGAGCGATGTGAATTTCTAATGGAAAAGTTGTAAATGGTCCAAATGAAAGTGCGAAGTGCAACAACCATGCAGACCGATTCGCGTGAGAATGATAAGGAAAGCGTAGACAAGCATCTTTTGTAGGCAGAATCAAGAGTGGCCATACATCGACTACCTAAACTAAAGATACAGTTTATAATATCGTTTTTAATATTATATTTAACCTAGTGCAACCGCGCTGTGTGCCTGCCGAACACCACGTTTACGAGTACAGAATCAAGTAGCAAGATAGTCGACATGCAAAGACAGTAGGATAACAATTACCAACCACGGCAGTACATTTGGCATTAATTAAAAGCATGCCGCTACTGGTTTTTAAGTAATAAAATCGTTACAGGAGCTCCAAATCACCAAAGACTATTACAATTATCAAACATTACAAAAATTTAGGTACTATTACAATTACAATACTACATAATCTTACATATTTCACTTTTGCTGTAAAATCCACATAAAAATAAAATTACGTTAAAACAAAATTAAACATGTTTAAAACGACTGATTGAATGCAATAAAGATCTAATATAGATTAAAAATGCCATTAGTGTTTCCGAATTTACACCACGCCAAATATGTTGTGATTTGTATTGCAAACTTAAAAACGCAACTTGTGTTTCCCACATTGAAAAACTCATAAACCGAAAATTAATTTCAGCTTGCACGGGATCAGATTTTATTTTAGGAAGTCACATAACTACTGGTCGCTATCTAAAAATTTAAACATTAAAACAAAATACGGTACCTGATATCTTAATGCTTATCATATTATATGAAGACCATAGATAATAGAATTCAAATCCACATAACTACATTGAAGTAGGTTTCCGCAAGCCATAAAAGTTTGTAATCATAGCTGCCCGTGCCATTAAGACTTCGAAGTGACAGGTAGATATACTATTTCCATGTTGTTAAAATCAAAATTAAGATTTTGCCATTTGAATTAATACATGGCAGAAGATGATCAATAATGGGAAAATCAGAACATCTATTCAGTCAAATAATAATTTTACAAAGATGAGAGCAAGTCTGTTAGATGGGCATAGTTGTAGTGTTTACATCTGAGTTTTGTTAATGCTATGAAAGCAATAAACAAATTTTGCCATAACTGTCCATAATATTACACATAGCATACTGGTATCGTGTGTGGTATTTTAATATCCTTAGCATTAGTGTCAATGGTGCATATTTGTGGAGATGGTAGGATCTGCCGCATTGAGTACAGTTTTACATAGATAGGATTGTTTTAGTTTAGGTTAGGTTTTATTAGGT
>JABASH010002808.1:0-18642 GCA_019776445.1 Tomocerus maximus | reverse complement strand
CAAAATTATCTGATTCGACTTTCTATGCATTTTGATAGTCAAATATTGTTGCTTTGACTTTCTATCCATTTTGATAGTCAAATATTGTTGCGTTGACTTTCTATGCATTTTGATAGTCAAATATTGTTGCGTTGACTTTCTATGCATTTTGATAAGTAGTCAAAATTATCTGATATGACTTTCAATGCATTTTGATGGCCAAATTGTCTAATCTTAAACTGTGCACATGGGCGAGCTTCTGTTATGGCTTGCCGTTTGTTTTAATATCAATTTCAACATTTTCTACATTCTATTCTATAATTCGTCTGATAGATTAAGAAAACGATAGTTCTAATTTAAGGTATAATTTAATGTAGGTACATGGTTTACGAGTGGACTTCTGACGATATCTTATTTTTGGAATGGAAAATAGACAGAAAATACGTAGGAGTCGACTTAAGACACCATCCCTAATTTTTTGTCTTGTATAACCCAATTCCCATTTCCCAATATTTTCCTGTGTCCAAAAGGTGGGGGGAGGTGGGTAATGGGAATATCCGAAACAATGAGGATGATGATATCAGAGGATTAGCAGATAAAATTTCCAGGTGGTAAAAATTAGGTATAATCTCCTTTCGTCTGCATGAAAACGCTACCAAAAGACATGTTATTCATATATGTTATAATTATCTGGAACTGGAGACATAATAATTAGTCTGGAGACGGGACAATTTAGCTTTATATCTTATGTCCTACCATACGTAAACGCTTTATAATGTAGATTAGGTCATTCAGGGCATTATGGTTGACTTATTTTGCAAGTTAGATACTATTCTCTTTCATAATTAATTATAATATCGTAAGAAATTCCAGATTCAATGAGTTTAATTTCCATTGCGTCTTCAGATCCTTCTGTGTATGGTATATAGTGCGACACGAGGTTGAATTATTAGAACATAATACTCTCTTACTGATCTACATCATTTAACCGTAACTTATAAAACGATAACGTGAACAGCATAATGAATGAATGATATATATACTCTACAGTGCGTAGTGCAATAATAATTGAGGGGGGTCCCTGTCTGGAGTACGTTAGTCCATAACTCCATTAACTCTGTACTTTCACAAGACTACAAATAATGTTAACTCCGTAAGGAATTTTATTAATTAATACGTTGCGAAGCCACTTAAGAAGTTGCGCAGAGTATGCATAGCTTCATGAGATTTGTAAATCATTTCAGGCGTCTATAGTCTATATACTCTATAGTCTATTATCAATGCACTAAAATATTTATTTGTATTCTCGGAGATGGGAGTAAATATTTGATTCCCTAAATCGTATTTCAATCAAGATCTTATGCAAAAGATGTTCCAGTCTCACTATTTATAGGTATAATTTTCGAGGTTACGGGACTACATAGCCTATCTGGAGAACCGCCATTATATAACAACTACAGCACAGTATTTGCCATATTAATATAATGTAAATTGTAACTATATCACTATTATAAGCTTAAATTAAGGATTCTGTTCATTCATATTACCACTGGAACAAATTGGAGGGTGTGTCTGCATTTGAGTGAACGATAATCGGTGAGAGATTAATTGAATCGATTTTCTTGAAGCTACGGATGCCTAAGGTGTAATACCAAAATCAGTATAACTACAACCGTTCTGTGTATGGAAACAATAAATGACGACGTGACGTGGTTTCATTGAAAGATTAATGAAACCATTCTATGGCTTTAAACGATTGCATTATTGATTACAGATGGAAGAAATAATCCAACAAGTGCAATAAAATATTTGGTCATAATATACATTACAAGTACTAATAGGTTTCATATGATATAATATTTGTTCTACGTACTCTTGCCCAAATAAGGTTGTCCTAATCACTACACAAACAGCTTTTAAAATATCGCTATTCCATTTAATGGTTAATTAATATTTCATTTCAAAAATAATTTGGTAGTAAATATGATACAACCATCTGCAAAATGTTATGGAATGTGAATTGCTGTGGTAGTTGTTTTCGGTGGCATTGTAGAAAACAATAAAATAACCTATGGATGTGGTTTATCCAGTTGCTCTTTGCTGAATATAGGGAAGGTTAGGGTAAATTTTTCTGGATATGGATATATAAATGTTCATAGCGGTAATTATTATGTTTGTTTTGTAACTGTAATAATTAATCTGTCAATGTCATTTTCGTTATTAGAGATGTATTGACTACACACGAGTACATACACTTATCATTTAAAATACAAATATCTCTGATGCATTATTCATGGGACGTACAATTTACAAATATGATGAGATATTATACTATATATGGGATGTACAATTTACAAATATATGATGAGATATTATACTATATACGCCTTACAGGGCCACGAACCATTATTATTAGGTACCTTTATTATCTGACTCTGACATATACATACATATAATAGCTATACGCATATACTTGGATTATAAGATGTAGTTCAATTCCCTAGAATGCAATGCACTGTGCCTATAGATGAATTCAGGAGCAGCAGTTCAGATTCAGACAGTCAGTCATTTCAGTTCAGTCGTAGTCAGTCGTTCAGCTGCTTCTTTGCATTCACAGTTCCAGCAGTTCCAAATTCAGTTTTATCAGCCTGGCAAGATTATATTTTATTTTATTACATTGCATAACATGTAACTTAATTATATTAAAGTGCACGAGATCACATTAGCGTTTTTTGCGGCTACAGATTAGGCAATCCATTAAAGCAGAGATTAAATATTTAACCCGTTCAGTCGACCTTTGGCTCTTGACAGACACACATTTGGATGGAGGTGACTATTTCATTTTTATATCACTAAGTAATAAATGTATCTGACTAGTACAGTTTGTTCAGCTGTTTGCACAGGTGGGTGCAGTGGTCTTAATCCCGTTGTTCAGGATTAGATTTGACTTATTATTAAGCCAAAAGGGCGTAATAATCTTATTAGAGACCTGTCCAGCATATCATTTAGATTTAATGCCACTAGACAGACACTATTTTCAATTTAATATCTCTATTTATGTCCCATTTTGTGTCTAGAATCTTAAATTTTGCTCCAAAGCATCTAAAGTATCTACCAATTGAATATTCAGTATTTGAGAAATTTTCCCGTAAGTAATTGTATTATATTTGTTAATAAATCTTGTACTGAGAATAATTAGGGACGATTTAATATTGAGAACATTATTAATACAAGTCAGGCAAATCCCGATCGACGTAAGTAACAATGACAGTTATCTTTTCAAAAATTTATTAAATTGCTTATTATTACTTGTACTACATCTGTTTACTGCGTATATCGTTAATCACACCTTGAAGTGTACTTTTCCTCATTGATCATTCCTCGTTATTATTCTTGTATGAAAATAACATGTGATTTTAATTACTGTAGTACATGAGTGAGTATGTGCATAACAGTAGAATAACGATGATCACATTCATTAAATATATTAGTCATTCTAGTACATACTTTATTATCATTATGACAAACATCTTTATACATTAATGTGTATAATATTTATAATGTAGTATTTGAATGTCATTCCTATCCCTAATTATGAAATAGCGTTAAAAATTGAAAGTGTAAGAACTTAGAAGTGAGATTTATTAAGGACACAATGATTTTATCAGTATATAATTGTGTAGTTTTATTGCTATTGCATATGACGCATTAGCTAACAGAAAATAGAGAAATTATTCTCGTGTGTTAACAACGATAGTAATAACTTTCCCTTCCCAAAGTTGCACAAAACTATGAAATATTATTTAATGTTATTAATTCTTTGTACAGGACAGTCAATTTTGATTCAATAATCATTAATTTGGCATTGACACGACAAGGATACTGAAAGTTTTTGGGGTATAAATTCGTCATTCTCGTTTTTTCCAAGATGAGTCGAAAAGAAGAAGCAGAACCTCTCCTGCTCCAGTCGGAAAATACTGGATCTCATTTAGACGGGTGAGTAATATAGTATATACTTTGGATGATTCATATACACAGATATCGGATTTATTGATTGAAAATATGTATTATGTAATCCCTTTGTTTGTCAAATAATAGACAAGACTCAGAAGCAGAAAATATGTACACAAGAGGGGGATCCAAAGGCCAGACGGCTATATCCATGCAAAAACCTATTGCCGAACACGATTATTCAATCACTGGAGAGCATTATGACCCCCTGTCCCAGAGATCGGTGGATCATCCGACATCGTAAGTCTACATCAGTTTAAAATTCTTTTTTTCTATAATAATTTTTTACTCTTTTTGATATCTAACTAAGTTCTTGTATTGCCTTTCAGAAATTTTGATACAATGATTCACCTCCTTAAAGGAAATATTGGCACAGGGATTTTAGCAATGCCAGACGCATTCAAAAACGCAGGTCTGGCCGTTGGAACAATCGGTACGATCGTCATTGGCCTCATATGTGTTCACACCATGCACATATTGGTACCGATTGCACTTCATTTGCACAAAATTTATTCGTAGTCTAAATAGAGATGAATTAGAGTTTCGCAATTTATTCAGATCATTTCCTTCTTCTTTACCAGGTTAAATGTGCACATGAGTTATGCAGACGGACACAGGTCCCATCACTCAATTTTGCTGAAGTGGCAGAAACTTCATTCCGAGTTGGGCCAACTCGTTTACGACGATTCTCTTCAGTTGCAAGGTTGAAAAATATTATTTATGTGTGATAAGAATTAATTACAGTCTAAAATAAAACTAACACGACATCTTAAACATTTTAGAGCTCTTATAAACACATTCCTATGTGTGACGCAACTAGGATTTTGTTGTGTGTATTTTGTATTCGTGGCCAAGAATTTGATGCAAGTATGTCATATATTCCTTTTTTGTTTGTCTATTAATATTGAGTAATCTGCTTTCATCATTCATAAATTGTTACTAAGATAACTGCATCTTTATAGGTATCAAACAACCACTTTGGTTTGGAGTGGGGAGTCAAAACTTACATGGCATTTCTTCTTATTCCCATGATCTTCCTAAATTGGATTCGCAACTTGAAACTACTGTCTCCGTTTTCAATGATCGCTAACATTTTTATGGGAGTTGGTCTCGGAATCATATTTTACTATATTTTCCTAGATCTTCCTCCTATATCTAGATCAGGTTATTCGTCTGGCTTTTCATCATGGAAACAACTTCCTCTATATTTTGGAACAGCAATTTATGCTTTCGAAGGAATTGGAATGGTAAGAATGACATTTCCTGCTTCTGTCAAAATAAATCAGCAATAAATGTGTCATGAGATTAACTTTTACATCTTCAAACTCCATTTTTTGCACTGCTTACAGATTCTTCCATTGGAAAACAGCATGAAAACACCCCATGACTTTACTGGTTGGAATGGTGTTTTAAACACAAGCATGGTTATTGTCGGATGTCTTTACACAGCTGTAGGATTTTTTGGCTATCTAAAGTACGGTGATGACATAAAAGGAAGTATCACGTTGAACTTGCCTCCCGGCGAATTGTAAGTTTCCATAACTTATCACTCTGCATATCATTGTGCAGGTTCATTCATTTCGAATAAAGGAATCTATTTATGTCTTATTTATCACATAGGTTAGCGGAGTCAGTCAGACTAATGATGGCCCTATCTATTTTCCTCTCTTACGCACTCCAGTTTTATGTCCCCATTGAAATTGCTTGGCCTGCTATTAAGCCTCGCATATCAACGGAACGAATGCAGTTAATATTCGAGTATACATTCCGTACAGTCCTTGTCTTGATAACCTGTAAGTCATCCCTTTAAAGCTCTTTTCGTAACACACCACTTTATTTGTAGACTATCCGTCTTCTTATATAAACTGAAACTCACATGGTCGTCTATCAAACATTATGTAATATGCAACTTATAATTCCTCCTGTATTGGTTGGTGGCAAATAGTTTCAACTTGCGACTTTAGTATTAGTACCTACGCAAAGATATCTACAATTTTGTAGAAAAAGTCGAAAATATTTCTATTGAGTATTTAATTAGGCCATGGTATTCTATTTTGTTCACCTATGAGTCTTTCAGTAATGATCTTGTGATAACGGCAATGTTTTATATGTTTACAGTTGCGTTGGCTGAATTAATTCCAGATCTAGGACTATTTATATCCTTGGTTGGTGCAGTTAGCAGTTCTACACTGGCATTGATATTCCCTCCTATAATTAACATTTTGACAAACTGGGCAGTGGGTTATGGAAGATATCACTGGACTCTCTGGAAGGACATCTCACTTATTATATTTGGATTGATTGGATTCTTGGCCGGTACTTACGTCAGTATGGAACAAATAATCAACGGAGTGAGCGCTGAAGGCTAATCCACTTTACTTAACAATTGTCTGAGAATTTTTCGGAACTTAAAGTCTTCTTTTAAAGATCTTATGAAATTAGATCGTCTTCTCAAATTTACATGTATAAATATACCTACCTAAGTTATATAAATGTTATCGATATTTAGATATCCTAAGTACTACTTCACTTATTATTATAATACAGATAGCTGGTAGAAATTACAGCACAATAGAATGGCCCCTAGTCGGCTCAGCTTTGCTAGTGAATTGTAAATTTTTACGTGTTGCGTAAATAGCATTAGCTGTGTGTAAAAACTCAATCGTGTCGTATTTCGTCATCCAGTTTAAATAGTAGACATACAGTATGACATCTGTAGATAATGACAGTAGTAACTATAATTAGTATATTAGATATTCTTCTTCCTCTACTTTGTTCGTGGTTCAAGTCTATAAAACCCATCTGTGATTTGCGATGATGAACATGTACGTGTATGTAGTCAATTCAATTTGAATTCCAAACTGCACTGATTAAAAACCATAGCTGTTCCTGAAGAACAAGTAAAATAAAATTATAAAAGGTGAACAAATCAAATCTAACGTTTTTTAAAAAAAATCAATTTTTTAATTTAAAGTAAGAATACTGTAATCTTAGTTAACGTTTGATATTTTTCTTATTCTTTGTAAAAACTTACTAAATACATTTGTACATCTAGTAGTGCGTTGTTTTTATCGATGTCCTTTCTGTATGTTTATGGGTAGTGTAGTAGGCTAGCAATCCTTCTAGACAAATACTACTGTGTTAATTTCTCTAGTCGGTGTATGACTTATTGTACTTATAAATATTAAAATATCAAACAATCTACTAAATGAGCCAGTAAAAACAGTTACAAATAGAAAAATTCAAATCAAATATCTACGACTGGCACAAAAATGTATTAAGAACGTGACAATTATGGCAAACGTACAAGAATGTAACTTAGAGTATTTTCTGGAAGTCATTTACTTGCACCAAACTCAATATTTCTTTTATGAAATTACAAAAACTGTATCTTGCGACAATTTTACTATAGATTAGCGTAACCATTGGCACTATCAAAACGATAGTGTGTCTGTTACGCCAATTAATACAAATTAACATTGTTTACCGAATTAGTTAACATTTATTCTTCACTTTACTATATAATGGAGATACTTGAAACAAATGGTTGAGAATCATTGAAACAAGTAGTTACCCCTGTAGTAAGTTTTCTTTTTCAAGCACACCTTTCTTAAACCATTGAAAAATAACTTTTAGATCGACTAATTACAATTGTTAATTGAAGTTATGATATTGTTGCCAATTTAAATAATGAAAGACAAAGATCATTGTAAGATATTTCAATACAGCACGGCTTTTCCAGAAATAGTTATTTATCTTTTTTCGACTCCTGTAGTCATCCTGTGACCTGCTAATTGTTAATGTACTGAACTCTTATGACTCGATGTATGACAATATTGTCAAAATTTGCCATCTAGTATGGTTCTATAATGAAACAAATGGAGGAAAATCATTAGTAGCAACAAACTATATTTACTATTGTTGTTGCTTTTGGTTTGAGCGACTGTGTTACAAATTTAACCAAATATAAAAATGTATGTTTTGCGAACGCGAGTATATAAATTTGTTGCTGAACCATTACCACCTAATTAGTTGGTAGAAGAGTAATAAATATAATAGTGTGTTATGAATACTGGATCAGATGTAAGGTATTAATTAATGCAGCTTTGCTCTGTTTGAAAATGTGACTGGATTCACAGTATTAGACTGTTCACATTTATTTAACCCGTAAGATTTAAAGTACCTACTTACAACTTATTGTAATAGCCTGTAAAATTTGCACTAATATTTATATTATTATATATGGTATTAGATGCATTGACGGTGCTGAATAATTTAAAAGTCATCGAAACGTGGAATATAAGTCAATTTACACAATTAAATGTTAATATATTGCCAATGTGTCGCTTACCTATGTTGCGAATTAATTTGTATAGTACACAACTGAATTTTGTAGGGTGGGTTTTTAAGTGACAGGGTCAAAGTGTATGAGAGGTTTTAACTGACAAACTGAAATTGTATAGAGATTTAAAAGTGACATACTAAAACCTTAAAGAATAATTGGTGAAAATTAATTGTGCTACTTGACAAATCTTTAAAAAAAATTGGGGCTACAGTTTTTCTATATATTTAATACAATGCGTTGTGTGAAATTATTAATTTATATTAATATTATAATTGTTGTACAAAGACCGCATTCTAAAAGCTGTTAACGATAAATATGCACAGGTATTCAGTGTAGACACAATTATTCATCAGTATTTAGTATAAATGTCTGTATAAATGTTTCGCTATTTGTCAGTTTTTAGCAATTCGCTGTTCCTTCAGCAGTTATAATATGTTGCAAGCATATTACACAGTGTAATTGTAAATCATGTCAATTTCTTTCCTCTAGTAGGATGGTACTATCCAACGTTTCAATGTTAAGAACGTTATAATATTGACTTATATTCTTTATGTATTCCGAATTAATTTGCTTGAATGTATGTTACAATACTTAGCATTGCATCAACTGTTCTAAATATCATTAATGTCCTTAATGTAAATGGACCGTATCACTGTATGTTAAAAATTTCTGCACTTCATTATAGTATATTATGTAAGTGCGCGGTAGCAGTAAATAATCTATCACAACAAAAACCCTACCTATGACAATTCGTAATGATAATTTAGCTTTTCTCTCCGATTTAAATGTCGATGTCGTGGTTGTTAAATGTACGTAGAACGATATCTTTAGTACCTTACCCCACTACAATATGCAATCCATGCAATTATAAACAAATATATATTAGAATGAACACTGCATGCTATTTATGGTTCATTAAGATGTTATATCTTTACATCATATCTAATATTAATGTGTGTAAGTTGACATATACTTACTTTACTATAGCCGTGATACAATTATTTTAAATCAATGTACATATTATATAAGTTATGAATATGTAACTGTAAACTGTATATATGTGTTAGCTAGGTGCACCAATTGTAAATGTAATTAATGTATTGAGCACGAAAATGCAAGTAAATAAATGCACATGCTGTTGCAAGCAATGTATAAAAAATATTGTACTTTTTCATTTACAATTTAATTTCACGATTGTCCAGACTTACTTATAGGGTAATCCTATAAGACTGTTTTCCCAGGACAAGCTCACTCTAACTCGGACAAATAAATACTTTAGCAATTCTCAAAATCTCACTTTAATCTCAATTTACATGTTTCCAAGCAGCTTCGCATTTAAAATTTGAGGATTAGTCTCTTAAATTCAGTAAAAATTCATTAAAAATTCCCATATCTCAAAAATGTTTGCCATTTTTCGCCATAAAATATATTTTTATTGCATTTTGCATGTTTTCTTCACTTAGCCCCTGCGCAGGACATACAAGGTTGCTTATTTCGCTTTCATCTAGAGTTCCGGTCGTGTCGCCTTTGGCCAAAGGGGACCAAGGTCTGAGATACAGTCCTGTGCTATAGCCCTTGAGTTATTGTGTCCTACAATAATACAAGTGCCATTATTGAGATGAGTCTGATGAGTGCCTTTACAGGAACATAACATAATATACTTTGGTTGTTGCAGGATTTCATTGCATGCGTGTTCGTCTCCCCACCTGCATCTACTAAATTACCATCAGGTGTGTTGCTTTTGGAAGGTGTACGTTTCTTTCTGTGCATTTCTGTGCATTCTGAAACGAAACAACAGACATGGATGGAATACACTACTGACTCACACGAGAATGGGAGAGAGAGGGTTGTTAAGTTGTTATTCCAATGCAGTGGCTAGAAAAACTAGCTATACCTTTTGTAGCTATATAGCTTATAATTTACCTGCCTGTAGGAGTACAGGTGAAGCATACAAACTACAATATTGTTGTAGGCACCTACGTGGAAAGGATTGCTTTTCCTCTTCTTTGGCAGTTACATCTATTTCACTGTTGCAGGGCGTGTCGAAGCCGACGTT
This sequence comes from Tomocerus maximus, assembly GCA_019776445.1. NCBI lineage: Eukaryota > Metazoa > Arthropoda > Collembola > Entomobryomorpha > Tomoceridae > Tomocerus > Tomocerus maximus. The sequence goes on along the minus strand of JABASH010002808.1, from coordinate 8,251 downwards.
AAAATTTCCGTTGAAAATAAATTCTGACTGCCCACTGCTTTCCATTTCATTTGTTATTGCAGTCAGATTTACTGAAATACAAACTCTACTGCTCCAATAGTCAAGTCAAATTTATTAGAACTTATCTTACGACCGTTTTTCAACAACTGGGAAAACTATTACTATTTTTGCTGAACAGGCAAAACAGGGTTTAAGTATATACCAATACAGAATAATAGGATTGTAAGGAATTAAGTGAATACCGATACCTAGAGAAGTGAAGAAAACATCATAGCATGCATAGTTTTAGGTATTAAAATGAACAACTACAAACCAACATCACAGTTTCGAAAAATCTACTCATGTGCTTAGCGTACGAGAATGAAATAAAGTGAGTCCTACATAAAACCGTTATTGTTTTGACATTTGTGATAAAATTGGGTAGACACATTAGTACCTTGCGTGGCATTACTAATTCTTGTTTTACGACCTCCAGTTTTTAATTTGTTTCCTCCTTTTGTATTGACTACAACTGTGGTAAACAAATGATTCGCACTATATGTAGGTATGTAAAATATTTATTTTACGGGTCATAAAATAATATCCTTTTGTTCAATACAGGAAGAGATGAGTCAGACCGATTTTTTGCTACTGCAGCCCTAAAAGTCTTATTATGTAGCACACATACTTACAATTTATCAAGTTGTTGCAGAAGAACAGGACAAGAGCAAAGAGCTGCTTTGTTGGCAGTACAAATCATTACAAGAAAAATTTTGGAAATCCTAGAGCCTAACATTATTGACAAACATCTCGTTATATTTTAAATTGGGCTTACAATGAAGAGAGCTCCAAGTATCGGTACTCCTTCAATTTACTCCCACACTACCACAAGATCAACAGGTCTTAGATCATCTAGATCTGTGAAATCTCTACAAATTCCATGGTACAAGAGACCCATTATACAAAATGCTTTTGGCTTCGATGTTCAGCGACTGTCTTTCTTGACATCAATATATTCAGTGGTACGAATTTTAATTTTAATTCCAATATCCTTTAGAAAAATTAATCAAACTCAAATCTAAGACTGCAGTTAGAGCAATTTTAATGAAATAGTATGTGCAACCTTTTTCAGAAAATCATCACAGTACAAGTTTCAGTTCGTATGTATTGCTTACCGATTGGCTTTAAAAGCACGCCGATATCGATCTGATAGTTTCAACGCAAACTTGCAAACACTAGTCTAATCGATATAAAAATTTCTAAATCGTAGAAGTCTATAGATTTATCTTGACCTCTCTCCATAAAAGTTTTAGATACTAATTAGGCCTGTAGTACTTATTAGTACTTAACTGTAGTAGCATAAAAATTAATACTCCAGCAAATGTAGCTGTCTAAAGTAGGTATTTGTTAAGATACATATTTTAGAATTGTTTAAACAGATGATCTACCTAATTAGTTAGTCTCTGGACAGTAATTTTGTAGTTAAGTATGATCTAGCTCCGTAATGATGAATTAGTTTAGTGTCCTGTATTTCTTTGAAAAAGTCTAATTGAAAAGTCTAATTTTTCTTGCTGTATTACGATAATCTAAGGGAAATCCTGTGTAAGGGATAGCACTGACCACTGTGTGTGCATATTAACCAGTAAGTAGTTATACCTAAATATATGCTGCGGCATGGGAGATCTTAACCTGTGTTCTAGATTCCTAGATGCTAGACGTACGTATCTAATCATTTAGCATTAGAGTAATCTGACTGAACTGTTCTAGTTAGTTTGATCTAGTTCCTACAGTACCATAGTGACATAGAGACAAGGATGCAACTTGAATGGGTGTTAATTGATTGTGAATGAGTGTGTGATTACTACTTAGAGCTACTTAACTCTACTTAGACTAGCGACGTTTGCAATGATCACAGTAACTTGAGACTTTAGTTGTACTTGTAATTACTAATCTTAGAGCACATAATAATGATAATTGATACAATTAGTGACTTATTTAAAGAGTAGGAGTAGCCATGAAAGAAATTTGAGATGAGAGCACTCACTTTGCTTTATTTATTTATATGTCACTCACACTGTCTATACTATGTATAATCAACTAGTCAAACGCTATCCTTCTAAATAAAAATATTTCTCGAGTTTTGGGGATACAGCAATACTCTATGTCCCTACTAAGTTCTATGTATGGTCAAAGCAAATGCGCAAGCGCAGATTTTATGCAATACTATTATGACGAGTTTGCATTGCAATTGCATATTACGAAATTAGCTAAATGCTTGCTGGGCTGGATGCCTACCTTTCGTAATTGAATAATTTAATATAATGCTGGGGCCTAGTGGAATATATGTGTTACAGGAAATCTGTACAGACCGGGCATATGCACCCGTCCTAGCCATTTTGTATTTTCAAAAATCCAAATTGTCAATTTTAATATGGCTTGATGTAAAAGATCTCGGTACTTGTGAAATGGTTTTGCATACGTAAGTACTTCCATAGCGTTTGACGTTGATTTTGCGAGCGGAGGCTGGATCACAGTAGTTTGGCCAACTTGAACGAAAAGTGGCCAAAAGCACTGGGGTTCAGCCGGAGTGAAGTAAAATGTCAATCGAGTCTGACCGACTCTTGTACGTACGTTTTATTTATTTGTGATTCGCTCTTCTGCAATGATATCTTGTACAGTGAGATTGTATTTGTGCTGAATTGTGGGAGGGCGGGATTTCTTGGTATGTTTTGTGATTGCTGCTTGTACTTGACTCACTCACAGCCGTTGGTCCGACCGCACTTGATTTCACTGGCACCAGCTCAGCACTGTATTCATTAGATCGTCACCGGCAACTGGGCTTGTCAGCACACTTTTCGTTCTCGCCCGCATCTCTCTTCCCTCCCCGACCTGGCACCAAGCACTTCCCGTTTTTCCAGTACATTAACAAATCTCCAGCACCGCCAACGCACCAGCACGCATTCAACCCCGAGTACTCACCGCACTATAACGTAATTGTCCCCGCGGCTCGCACCGATAGTCATCTCTCTGTAGATGAGCAGTCGTTGTCGACACCAATCTCTTATCATGGCTATCCCTCACCAGGATCCTTTTCTACGTCCCACTCTGGCTCAATTACAGTTCAAGTCATCTCCTCGCATGCACCTGACCACGAGATCGAGTCTCAGCTCGAAACTCCGCTCCTCGGAGGTGGCGGAGGTCACGGGGACAACAAGCCACACCCCTTCGTTCCAAGCCACACCCCCGTCCCCAAATCCACCACCATTCGAAATGATGATCTCTACAACAATCGGCAGCAGCCACGGCCGCCACAACCCCCTGTTCAGTCTCCCCCAAATAACCGTGTCAATACGGGCATCGCCACCATATCTAGCATTAAATACACTGGTAATTATTTATCTTTACCCCACACATTCCTATCACTATTTATTTTTATTTAATTATTTAATCTTATTTATTTACCCCATCCAGTAAAATCCTCATGTAAGCAACTAAATCCATTAGTAGCCTGTTGACTACCAAAATAGATCTAAAGATCCTTCTCTGAAAATTGAAAGTTTTAAAAGAGAATCTTGGCTAATCAAGGTAGGCGGAGGAATCGTTTCTTGGCCAAATTCAATTTCCAAACTATTCACCAAACAATAATTTCCTCAACTATTTATCACTTCTAGTACAATCCTAACTTTTCTCGTCTTCGAACAAATGTCGTAGCTACTAAACTAAACAAAACTAGGTTAACTCGTTGACATTGATTCCCCCTCGAGAATTTTTCTCATCACAACTTCATTTCATTGATTTGAAGCATATCGTACTTATTTTACTTAATTCGATCTAATATAGTATTTAAAAACATTCTCGGCACATCTCTTACTGAACAATAACCAATGATATTATTATAGTCATCAAAATATTTTGACGATTTAGGAATTAGTTTTGTAAAAAGTTAAATGGTAGGAATGTAGTTTCACAGTATTTTTATGACTTTTATGAATACCATATAGAGTATCATAGCTGTGTTAACAATACAGCTTACTCTAGCGTGCTATTTATAATATTAACCAATATGTAGTACTTATGAATTTTACACTATGTATGTAGTAATGATTAGCAGTATGGAATTTATTGTTTTTGGGTTTTATGTCCAGACAATAGAATAAATGAATCGAGTTGCTTCAGTCATATACAAAGGTAGGATATTATATTATTAGAAACTTAGTGTCGAAAACAATATCTGAAATAGATATTGTTGACAAACAAATTGCTTACATGTGGGTTTCACATTCACTGTACCTTTAACCATAGCCCCACTTTGTGAAAATACGTATTATTACTTTTTTGATTGAATAATTCACTGCCCATACTAAAAATATTGTTTACATGCCTCATTAATTAAAATTTCACAACGGTCCGAAGCCACATGATGTATTAGCTAAAAAATAATTACCCGAGCACCTACCAAATTCGTTGCTTACTTATTGATGTAGAAGAATATTCTACATTATGGGAAATGAATTTCCATTTTAACTTTGTTACCAGTGCCGATTGGCATTGTTTAGAGCACAAATTATAAACTACCTATTACTAATTGATTTTGAAATTACGTCAGAATTTGAGCACCGCATCAGAGTAAACGTTGAGATTGATAAACTTAACAATGAGCTATTTAATAATAACTAATAGTGCGTCTCATCTGTATATCGTCGCCTTCCCATTCATTTAATGATCTATGTATGGAAAATTCAATAGGCATTAGTTGCTTGCAAAGACCACTGCTATTAATTAGTACGTATCTAGAGCATCACGCAAAGTAGGCCCGTGGTCATCTACTGAAAACGATAATGTTCTCTTAAATTATTAAAAGTATTTACGAATGTCTGAGCTGCACAAGAATTTTCATAGTCAACATTGAAAACTCTAGTGTTGGATTATAGATGGAAGGCTTATTTGATTGAGCTCATTATAAAAGTGGACGCTGGAGCTTATTTACATTTGTTAAGTGCACTGCCACAAGAAAAGACGAAGCAATCGATAAAGTGCAACTGAAGACAAATGACATTGACAGATATCGTTATTGATGCACTATTTCTAATACAAACTTACTTATGCAGAACGGAATTCGTGACTAATGTGGAATAACATGCGACTATAATGAAATGATAGCAGACAACGGAAACTACTCCTATCAATAAATTACACAGAATTCAGTTTTATTATTCAGTGACGGTTTCCCCTCTTATTCAGAAAGTAAAACTTATAGGGCAGACTATATTTAGCAAAATACTCACGATATATAGTTTATGTATGGCATAGACAATTGCTTTCGTGTCCGGGAGCATTGAGTGCATTTTTACTATTAGTTCGTGCTAGCTTGGATAGACACAGGTAACTTTGTACCTAATCTAAATAAAAGGACTGCACTGGATAGGAGACAAATAATATATCACTGCAACTCTTGTTATAACAATGCAGTAGTGTTTATACAGGTACTCTGTTTTGTACATGCATTTCTCGTAGTAGTAGCAAATAATGAATTCTGGCAAAGCAAAGGAGAACTTAGGATTTTAATAATTCTCATACAAAGAAGACGTGTACTTTGGTAAAAGAGCACTTGTAGTAGTGCATTCCCTGTATTATTAGCAAAGTACACATATATGTATGCAATCATTTCCAGGGATGGGAGTGTGTGAAAGTTTATACAGATAAAGCTAGGCTATAAGAATTATTGTAGGATGCGTATATATAACTCATCGTTTGCGGAATGCAATGCAAGGGCAATATATTATAATACATGGACTAGGAGACTAGAGCTCTTGAGCAGAGAAGAGGCTCTTAAGAGCTTTCGAAAGATACTCCACTTGACTTGTTAGCGTTTTACTGGATTCGCATCTTGTCATACGTAGACTACGCATTATTTGCTGGAAAGGAATGCGAATGACAGACATGTAACTTATGCAGGAGTCAGACACGTCTCTCTGTAGGTCGCACACACACAATGCATACATTTGATTATCTTATATCTGTTTAAAATACTCTTTGGGAGAAGGCGCATCACTAATTATTATTTGGGGCGGAAAGTTGAGATAAGATGGAGAGGAAATAAAATCGCGAGGGGTAGGAAGATACACGCAGATGCAAAGTTACAAGTATCGCCACTGTTACATGATTGCTAGAGAAAGTGGAAGGGAAAGCAAGATAGATAGACGCACTTCCTTTCAATAAGTGCGTAGAGAATTGAATTGCTCTTCTCTTCGGGGAATTATTTTGGAACACCGCTCATAAATTGGGACATAATATAATGAAACATGTGAAATCTACAGAATGGGGAGATAATGTATTAAATTATACGAAAAAAGTTGAGTAGCTTCATAGGTCTGGTGTGGTGCTGTGTAGTGATAGGGCAATTGGCAGTGGCACTGGTAACAAAAGTAATAAATGTAAAAAAGGGTATGAAGGATGACAAACGGTTCGGCGTGTTTGTGGAATTTTACGGAGGGTGAAGGAGGGCAGAAAGACCTAAAGGCAAATTGTCACTTTACAGGGGCAAGTAGCTCAGACAGAAATCAACAGAACCGAGTGGCCCTGATAACAACTTGCTACACTGTGCTGCAGAGTTGTCGACGAACGCAAGTCTGTGCTCAGTTGCTAGACCAAGTTCTTCATTGGTGTGACCCCACTCGGTGTCGTCAAGACACTTGCATGCTCGCTCTACAATCTTTCTACAGACAAGTCGAGAAGAAATGGGCTATGGAGGTGGCCTTTTGTCTTTGCAGGTTCATCTCTAATATTTTCACTCTCTGCCTCCAAATGCATACGCACTACTACTCTCTGCAAATTATGCCAACGCTTGCAGTATTACGGCGTTTGCTATAATTAGCTCCATCCACACTGCTAATACTTTGTTGCAGTGTGCCTAAATATATTATGATCGCTATGCCTATATACTCCGATGCCGTAGATTGTCTCCTGCGTGCTTACATAAATTATAATAATATGTTACATAATGTTGTTATACCAAAGTACTATAAGCTACTACCTACTAAATAACTCACAATAAGCTAAGCTTGAATGCAACTGCTTTGTTTCCACAATATTGTCTGATATAAGCTTGCCCTGGCTAGTAAACATTTGTAATTAGGCTTAATGAAGTTTAATCTCTAATCACCCAGGTATTTACGTGGAAACAGAACTCAGCTAGATACCGGGGGAACTAAAGTGAAACTTGGACTACATCTACGCTCAGTTCTGTTCTGTGTCTATGCCTGCATGTTATGATTTCGCTAAAGCACCGCATGAACTTCCGGCTATTTCCTGTAATCCGTGAGTTACTCGTCGTCGTGGAATACTAAATACGTGAATTTCTTACCTAACAGATAACATAATATTGGGAATTTATTACCGTTATAATATTTACTCTACCACCTATTGTATTCTATACCAGATATAATATTATACCAATACCTACTAAACCCATAAGTTTTACAGCCCACATATTTATGCTACTTATCCTATTTTTAACTCACATTGATCCACATTCAAAGGACACACACACTCTTTAGGTTTAAATAACCAATATAAGCATCAACATTAAGGGTTTGTAATGGGTAATTGACTGACATGATCATGCAATTTTCATCATTGTACTAATGATTTTTACAGTGTGTATTTAATCCGAAATTCAATGGCCAGAGAAATGTATTGTAACTCGCTAATATTATTTAAAACAAAAGGTGTAAGGTCAAAGGTAAAACTAATACAGTAGAATGCTGAAAATAGGAGGGATTTGGAATAGAATGTAAATACTGTTGTTTTGTAACACTTCTTGTATTAATATACAAAATTTACCTGTGTTAAGGCTATCTGGCAGATATAGAATACATACATAATACTAAACTGCGCGAAATAATTTTACTACAGGGGGAAGACAATACATGAGCTTATGTATAGTACCCCATTTTGTGTTCGCACTAGATTGTCACATTCTTCCCAGAGTTTAGTTTGATTGCATGCTAGTTATAAAATAAAAGTAAAACTTTGATAACTCCAATATTGGAGTCACCAAATTTTAAATGTGGCCCCTTAGAAAAATATCATAACTTTGCGGAACCAAATTACTACTCAATCAAAGAGTACTAGATCATCTGACACCCTTGTTCAATATAGATCAACTATTTCAGGCTTCGTACGGTGGAGATTTTATTGCGTGGATTGCACTCGTGGTTTGCATGTACCGTCACGCGTGGTATGGCTAGACTGATTGTACCTTCACACGTGG
>JABASH010002807.1:0-18658 GCA_019776445.1 Tomocerus maximus | reverse complement strand
ACCATTCGTTTGTCCTCAGTGTAATAGAAGTTACAAATCATTTCATTGTCTCAATGAGCACTCACTAATCCGGCACAGATTAAAGTATCCTTCTCCAGTTACTGGGAGCTGTGCTAAATGCGATGCAACTTTCAGCAATGTAAAAGAATTAGAAGATCATTGCCGTTCTATTCATGGAATCGAATATTTTTGCAAATATTGTAACAAATCCTTTTTAAATTCACCTGCGCTCCAAATTCACGAATCGTCGCACGAGGAGAAGGCAAATAAGTATGTTGATGCTGATGTAGAAGGTGAAATTGTCCCTGACGAAGCAAGCAATACACTTCCTCATTCTTTCCCATGCAGAAGCTGTAAACAAGTTTTTGAAACGTACAAACTGGCAAAAACTCACGAACGGATGCACAAAACGGGTGAAATTCCTCGTCCTGGCTATACTTGTGAAGTGTGTGGAAAGTGGTTCAAATATGCTGGCACTTTGTACTCCCATAGAATATCTCATTCTAACCTGAAGCCTCACATGTGTGACAGGTGTGGCCGTTCTTTTAAACACAAGAATCTCTTCCTTCGCCACGTCAACGATCATGACGAAATGGAGAAAAATATTCGTCCAGAATGTAAAGTCTGTGGAAAAACTTTCCGACATTCAACTTCTTTGCGACGACACAAAAGCAGATTCCATGCCGGCAAAAGTAAACCAGAGTGCCCCTTGTGCCACAAAGGTTTTAGCAACTCTTACAATGTCAGAGTTCATTTGAAAATTTGTAAAGCAACGACAGAGAGTGATGCTGTTGATAGCAGTAATTTAGAAAATATAAATGACAATGATAAGGATGCAGTCTGACGTGAGGTGTATGTCAGTACCACAGATATAGACTATCTTATAAAAGCACTATCAATATTTGCTAGGCTTCTGTTTTATTTTTATTGATAACTTTTATGAGTAATATAGTCGTATTTTAATTGGAATGGAAGTTGTAGGCTTACATTTTTGAACTCATACGTTAAATTAAATAAGTATACAGAATCTATTGGATAAAGGGACATTTACAAGTTCTAATAACCTACATTTTTTGGTATTGCAGGCGGTTATAAATGTTGCAATATACGTTTGTATTAATAGATTGCTATTAAATTCCCTATTTCTGTACATTTTCTAAGATTTTACTTATGTTGTCATCTTTTAAGGGACTAGGTCAAAAATAAGCATTCTAAGAATAAATGCGTCTACCTTATTTTTCGCCCCTATTGTAATTCCCTTGCAAAAGTTTCATTACATTTCGAGTGGTATTCCATGCATGTAATTACATTTTCGTAGTTCTCACGTACTTCCATATTTGGAAAGTTGTGGCTTTCCTGGGATAAATTTAGGTTTTGAATTTGTATGCATTTACAAACTACAAAGTAGTATACTATGCACAAGCATTGATTTTTTAAAAAGATATTTCGTTACTCTTTTCACAAAATATACATTTTATTGGGTAAGTACATCCAGTAATGCATTATAACAAGTAGAAATTAATTTCGATTGAACAAGTAAAGGATCACTGTTTACGATTTTTAAGTTTTTGTTATCTTCAAGACCATATTTTTGTTTTTCACACATTTTCAAGTAGTAAGGCAATGCCCTGACCTCCTCCAATGCATGCGGAACCAATCCCATACTTTCCACCGCGACGTCTATTCAATTCAGATGTCATACATTACAATAAAATTTCGATCATAATTAAATAAAATAATAATTCTCCCACTGCAACTATTTAAATAGCAACTTACTTTAGTTCATGGACAAGATGAGCAGTGATTCGGGAACCAGAGGCTCCCAAAGGATGTCCCATAGCAATTGCTCCACCATTTACATTCAATTTTGCTGGATCTACATTTAGCTCTTTTTGACAGGCCAGAGTCTGAGGGGCAAATGCTTCATTTATCTAGCAACATAATGTTATATAGAATGAGGAAGGAAAATGCATTTTAATAGCGAATTGGATTAAATGATTATTAATTTTTCTAACTTCAATCAAGTCCATGTCATTCAAGGTCAATGAGGACAATTTCAAGACTTTGTTAATAGCTGGAACTGGACCGATTCCCATTATCGTTGGCTCCACCCCCGCAATTCCATAACCGACCAAACGAGCCAAAGGTTTCAAATTGTACTCTTTAAGAGCCTCTTCGCTTGCCAGAATAACTGCACCCGCACCGTCACTGATTCCCTATACATTGGACATTATTGGACATTATTGTCATGTAATCTTTAATTATCGTTAGCTGAATTTATCAACAAATTAGTTCTAAAATCTCACAGAGGCATTTCCCGCTGTAACGGTTCCGTTCTTTTTGAAGACAGGAGCTAACTTATTCAAAATTTCGATTGTGGTTTGAGGCTTTGGGTGTTCATCCACTAGCATTTGCACTTCTTGGCGTTTCACCATAACCGTCACTGGAGCTATTTCTTCTTTAAAATAGCCTTTATCATTCGCTATTTTATGAAAACAAAGTCATTTATTTATATGTATACAAACAATAATTAGAATTTTAACAATTGCTCCTCCCAATTTCAAACCTTCTTTCCATCTCATTTGTGACTGCAAAGCAAATCGATCTGTCTCCTCTCTCGAAATGCTGTACTTTTCTGCTAGGTTCTCAGCAGTTTGGCCCATTGTCGCTTTAGCTTGCGGATCAAAAGATGAGCCCCAAAGGTGATCCTCCAACTAAAAATTTAAAACAATTATGCATTGAAACTATATACACTTAAAATGAAAAACATTTTGTTACATTCCTTCAACAATTTATAGTAATGACCTTGTTATCGACTCCCAGTTTTGTTCCGAATCGAATACTTCGAATATAGAAAGGTGCCTGACTCATGTTGTCACTTCCACCCGTTAAGACTACTTTGGAATCCCCGAGACAAATATCCTGAAAATAAATATGCATCGTCAATTACAAATAATATCTGCATACCTAAATATTATAGCGAGCACAATCTTTTATGTTTTCATCTTTTGCTAACACTAAAATATTATAATTATTATTTGTATAAATATGTATTTGTATTTGCATGTACAATGTACAACAGACTAACAAGAAACAAGATTTAGTAATTGGGACACTTATCAGATTGTATCACATCCCTCCGACTAACAAAAAACAAGTTATGTCATGTCATAATGTCACACATAGATATGGTAGTCTTACTCTTACCCTTTTACCGTAGCTATCAATCAGTACCATATCAGTGCGTACATGTTTAAGTATAAAGTCTTGTTTACGAGGCAGTTGAGTTGAGACCTAAGAAAAGTATAAGCAGCATCCTCCTTCAGGCCACAATTTTTCACCATCAAAATTCCCTCAAAAATCGGATTTTGTGCTGCCGATCGAGCCTGAAGGCCAAAATTTTTAGTTTTGAGTCAGCAGACATTGAGAGAATTTTGATAGTAATCGGTGAAAACTGTGGCCTCTGGCCTGTATGAGGATTCTCGATTCTGCTAATAACCTTGGTTTGGATACTCTCACAATGCCCATATGAATGTATCGTTAAATAACTTTGCATATGTCAGTCGGGGGTATGTGATAAATCGTATATCTTCTGTTCCAGTTCCATCCGTCCTTTATAAAATAAAGTGTGTCCCCTTCCTTCAATAAGTATGTATAGCGCAGCTATATTAGCTGATGAGTAAATATTATACGTGTTTTACTGCCTTATTGGGATCTTGTTGGGAATGGGAATGTATGAAGTACGAAGTGCAATGAAGATAAAGACTTTACATGTGCTCCATTAACAATGGATTGAAATCCTGAGCCACAAAGACGATTTATTGTTAAAGCAGTTCTGTCCATGGGTATGTTGCAGCGTAGAAGGACATGCCGAGAAATGTAAGCCGCGTCGGGAGAAGTTGACTATCAAAGTATAGCAGAAAATATTATTTGGAATTTGAGAAATAAGTAGCATCTTTAAGGGATGCAAAATTATTTTGTATATAATTTTACATACATTGATGACATTTCCAATTACAACCGAGTCGACCCATTTGGGATCGACATTTCCAGCAGCCAGGGCAGCCTTAGCTGCTATTTCTGCCAAATCCGTACAAGTCTTATCGACAAGTTTACCTCCAAAGGATCCGAAAGGCGTCCTTTTTGCTGCGACAATAAATACTCCTGCAAATAATATGTAATGTATCGTTTCATACTTGGGATTCAAATGCGTCGTAGATTTAGATATGTAATGTGATAACAGCACAGAGTCTTACAAATAATGATCAATTTTGGGTAAGGAACATTTAATGGCAGACTTATACCAAGAAAATAATATCGAAGTTTACCTTTTGTGAGAGATGCCATTTTTCTTATTATATTTCTGATTTTTATTTTGCTTTACGTCAAGTTGTCTGTACACACGCAGGTAGAATTTGGAGAATCATTTACCGAAAGATGTGACAGGGACAGACAACTGTATGACAGTCATGGACCAACTCTACTCACATTTCACAAAAATTATAACAGATAGACTATAATTCTAATAATTATAAGACATTATCAGTTCAAAAGTATCTCTCTACCTTATCTATCGTATCATGTAACATATATTCAATAATTGAATAGACCATCGTGTATATACCATCGTGTAATAAATTGGTGACATTAGATATTTGCACTCGTACTTTGGAATCAGAATTTATTTTTACCAGCCTTCGTCTCGCTCGCCTACATGCAAGTATCGATGGCAGGGAGTGGGATGGGAGAAGAATCAACCCGTCCTGCTGTTTTTCCAGTCAACCTTTTAGTATTCCCAATTCAAAAGAATAGAACTCCCGTTTCTCTTTTCCTGTCACCCCACAGAATTATGTCGCAATAACAAAATATGATTTTATATCTCGATGCAGGGACGGCTTTACCCATCGGTGGACTCGGCCACAAAACAGGGCCTTGTGCTTCAAAGAACTTCAAGCAGGCTGGTGCAGGGAAAAATAAATTAATTGCTACTTGTTGAAAAGAAATTGTATTCCGAAATGTTCATTCAAGCATTTACACAATTTATTATTTTATAGTTATTTTTGTTGGTGCCATAAACGCGTTTATAAAATAATTAATGCTATAATTATTTTTGGCTATTTTAATTATTATAATTATTTCAAAAAATGATCCTTGTTAAAACAACCATTGTAACGGAATATAAGAGAGTTGCGATCCGGGTACCAATAACTTTTGACCCTTGACCTCTACCTTCCGTGAGGCTGCTAGCTTTCAAATGAGCTAATTTCGCAACTTTCTAGGATGAACAGAACGAAAGTTACGTCGATTTTTAATTTTTTAACCACTCCCCCATTCAGGGGGAGTGACCGATTTTGCCCATTTTTGAAATTATTACTTGTTTTGGCCCTAACAAAAGTATAGAAAGTTTGAACTAATTATCTCTATCCATTTTCCCAGAATCTTGACCACAGGCCACAGACTGCTAGGAGTGATCGCATAAAATTACAAAAGACCGTGCCTTATACTTAATAATTAATGAAGTTTAGCGTATTGGAAGTTTTTATTACATTTTTCCATTTCTCCAGGTTAAATAAATAGTACACTCTAATGAATTTTATTAACACTGGGATCAACAAACATTATGGAATTAGACAGAGAGTGTTGCTGTTCAAGTTCAGTTCAAGTGAGTGAGACTAGCTAGCACAACAGCAGCCACTAAAGATAAGATTGAGATAATGGCTTATGCATATCAGTAGATATAATACACACTACTACTCGCAACAAAGCATAATATATAATTATATGCACTAGGTACTTATGCAGTAGCAGACACATAAAAGAGTATCCATATTGCATATAATCATTTATCTCTTTACAATGATATTATCAGTTGCAATGCTAATTTGTTTATACATTCAGTAATTGTAATATTATTGACGATTTAATAAGGCATAGCCTAAGCACAACGGGCACCAATACATTTGCACTAAAGAAAATGATAAGAAAGCTCAACTATATCGATTTATCAGCAAATTTCAATTTAAAGAAGCAAAATAAGTCTACTTTCAACCAAGTCGAAGGTCGAATTACGATGACAAGCCTTTGCTATGCATTAGTCAATTTTGCAAGGTTTGTTTCTCTGTAATATTGCATATTATTGCAATAACAATTGACAGTATCGGACGATGTCACGTACAGTCACATCCTGCATTGCAAATTTGTAATTCTAATCCAGGAAAATTTTGCCAAGTAAGATATTCGTTCGCTGACCGATATCTTTGTCTACTAATAGATTAGGTACATATAGGACCTACCGCATAGATGTATATATTATTAAATGTGCGAATATAGATGTAAAGGAGCCCCTGCTGTGCCGAGTCCCTTCTACCGACTTCTAATATTTAACGCCCCTGAAACCAAGGCTATGTGAAGCATTAGTACTTAAAAGAGCCATGAAAGCTAATAATAAAATCGCAAGAATCCACGTCCACATCTTGTAATTGTTATTACTTTACGACTTTACCCTATTGCCATGTTGCAAAATCTAGCTCTTCTTTTCTGTCAACTGGAGATAACCATTCGGCATAGAAAGAAATACAAAGGCAATAATTTGCAAACGAAATAGCAATTACTCGGAACGTATAGAAAGAAAATTCGGTCGAGTTTAATCAAGTGGTAAGCAAAATCTAAAGAAAATTCTTTACATCAAAGATGTGAGTGATCTGTCTTAATTACCAAATCAGGGGTTATTGTGCAAGTATTTCAAGTGATGCTATTTCTACACTTTTAGACAGTTTATATAACCAAATCGGTCTAAATTAGAGTTGAGCCCATATGCACGATTCCTAACAGGTGTCTTTCTCAGAATCAAGGTTCTGTATCCTATTCCAGAAGATTAGGTTTGCATGAGATTACGTATGTTCCATCAAGGAAACTTTTGTCGTTTGAAATTGTAAAATTAAAGACAACTTCTCTTTGTAGCTGGGAAAGCCCTGTGATTACTAAGACGCTTATATTGTCGATACTTATACACGGGTATTTGTATCCTAATTGTATATTGTGAATATTCTTGGTAGTTTGATGTACTTAGATATGAATATTATTCATGTAACATTGAAGAGGCTGGGACAAAAGGACGAGTGGCATCACTGGCTTTTGGACTCAATTTCGCTATTTTCCGAAGAGACGCAAAATGCCATCCGAGCCCTGAGCACCCAACCCACAGGCCAGCCACGTCCGTACATGTGCATTTGCCAATCTTGCAAATATTTAGAACAGAAAACATGAGCTGGGTTTATGGGCTGTCTACGAATGGCAAAGAAATGATTAGACAATACATCACCTCATAAGAATTGTGAGCGTCTCTCTCCCCGCGATCAGTCAACCCAAGCTCCCTGAACAGACGGTCCTCTACTTCACCTAGAAAGTCTCCATTTCTATACACAGAAATATCTTTCATAACCAAACTCTACTTTTATCCACTGCCTATTAGATCCACTCATCGGAGCAGAGTTGAAATAAAAGTACAAATAGTATAAACTAATCACACCATATTCAGTAGACCCTGAAAACCACAATTATTATCGATAATGCAACTAATGCAAGATTAGCGACACATTTTCCAAAACTTAGTGAATATATAGGGATCAATAGATTTTTCCTATTTATTCCCCATAGCCGTTCTTATTGATTGAAAAATAGATTTTATTAATTTTATAAAATCCGTAAGTACCTATATACATGATAGTCAAGTACAATGCATGCATGGAGATTAAGTAGAGATCAGTTATGGAACAGTAGCAATGGAATTATTTATTTACCCGGAAAGTCTGGAGTCTGAGGACGCAAAGATTCTTGTCCGAATATAAGGCTGGAGTGTTCCTTTCCAGAATAGAATCTCCGCTTCCCCACTCAGCCTGGATTCTCCAGCACTTCCAATACTAGATTCTCACTCAGACTCAACATCAACGTGCGTAGGCGACAGCAACAGCTACCCACACATGAAATCCAAAGCATCCCAGCACAACTTTTGGTTTTCACTTTTTATGTCAGAGCTTTACAAACCATTGCATATTGATCACATCGTTTAAACCTCATCTTTGGAAGATAACATCAATAATTAATATAATTAGTAAATTAATTAATAAGGGTCTACAATTAGAAAAGATTTCTAGTTTGAATCTTTTTCTTTTGTTTCTTTAATTTT
The DNA here is from genome assembly GCA_019776445.1 of Tomocerus maximus. NCBI lineage: Eukaryota > Metazoa > Arthropoda > Collembola > Entomobryomorpha > Tomoceridae > Tomocerus > Tomocerus maximus. The sequence continues at coordinate 10,473 of JABASH010002807.1, read as the reverse complement.
CTATTTATCATTCACTAAGATCCTTTTTAATCTTCTCCAAATACTATATTGACAATTTCCTACGGGCGACCCTAATTTCCCATGTATCCCTGATTTTCCGTAATTTTGCCTATTTACAGAAGTATAAGCAAGTGTCAGAAGACATGGATTCGGATCACTCCTCTTCAGATTCTGAGGATTGCGTTCAAATAACAGCCAGTGACATTCTGAGAAACCAAAAGTATGAGCCTAAATGGCCCCATGAAAATTCTTCTGTCGAATTAGTTGAAAACGTGATAGCCACCCTGAGACAAAAGAAAAAATCGAGAAATAAAGTGCGAAAACAATACAAAGAGTTGATTTCGGTGTGCAACGGTAAATATTTCAAGCTAATTTCATAAATTGTGAAGAAATTGGATGTTAAGGACAGCAGGGACAAACAAAATCCCATAGCTAATTAATTCTAATTATGCTACACATAGATATACTATAATTAATTTATACTTATTCTGTACTTAAAAACATTAACTAACGCAGACTGATTCTAAAGGTCGGTAATTGAAAATTTCAATTACCGACCTTTAGAATCAGTCTGCGTTTGAATTTGAAATTGTAGTTTGTTGAAATTATTTTCTGATGTTTCAGATTTAAAATCGGGAGACAGGATTCCCTCAGAGAAGGTCCTGTCTGAAAATGTGAACAAAGCCAAAACCCTTTTCGAGAGGTACGGCAAGGATTTTATATCAATGTAGGTAACATCATTCTAGCAAGCATTTATGATTTGAATTCTGAATACTGGGGCACAGCGCACAGTTACAACTTACAACTGAAAGTTACAGCTATTGACGTTTTTTGGTTTAAAAGTTTTTGGTTACCTATCAGCTTAACATCATAAAATGACTAAATCAACTAATTTTTACTAGATCCCTCAGTATTATAGAAGTTTATAATAAAAGTTTAATACACAGTGGCCATATCTGATATCTTTTGTCTTGACTTCAAGGGGTCCTAAGGAAATGTACTCTGCATGTTCACATGCGAACATGTTTTCGGAAATGGTGCAACGGAAATCTGAAAATGTTGGAGCGTGGGGGGCTGCGTTCCAATTGCATGCTTTTCTTCGGGCATTGGTCAAACAAATATCTCACATTTCTATGATTATTCGCGAGCTCCATTTTTATGAATCAAATAACCGGTAAACTTATTATTGCAGAAGGGGAATCATGAGACACCAAACGGTGGATATTCCTGTCACGAATTGGTGAATGCAATTTCAGAGGAACACAACCAATTAGCAAGGACTGTGCCAACCATGATCAGCATGATGGGGAAAATGGATATGGAGAAATTTGAAAAAGATGCTCTGGACCTCATATTGACGGTTGCGGATAAAAAGAGGCGTTCAAAGCGCAAGAAACAGTTGGACGAATCGCAACAGACAGCATACACTGACGTCAACGACCGTGAAGAAAAGCGGAAGACTAGAGACAACAGTGCGTCGACAATGTCCAAGGACCTACTTCGAATCATTAAAATCTACTACAAACAGAACAACATGCCCTTGGAGCTCTTCAACTTCACCATGGACAAGGAATCCTTTGCCAACATGATTAAATACGTTTTCTACGTAAGCTTTCTTGTCCGCGATGGTCGTGTCTCGCTTAAGAGAGATCAGAAAAACAGACTTGTCGTCAAGCCGGAAGCTCCCATAAGGCGTGTTAAGGGCACAGTATACAAGTATGACACATTCATCCTGACGATCACTCCTCAGCAGTATAAAGTAAACCTTCCTTAACTATAGTATATCGAGACACTTTCTGCCAGTCAAATATATCCCGTTAGATTGGTCGCAAACCAAATCATCTCATTTTCCCCAACTCTAAAAATCCTCATCATTTACTGGCTTCACTTACACTTAAATGCGTCATATCCATATAATATTAATGACATAATGACACATGGATTTAACCCTAGGAAGCCCTTTCATTATATTTCCGACGTGTTTGACTAACATGTCTACAATTTCGAAAATTTCGTAATTTCCATTGCCCTACTATAGCCAGCGGTGGCTTGGGTTTCTACGTTCCAAGCGAATCAGCTTCGAAGGATCTCTTTGTTTCTTGTGTAGATTTTAACCAATTTTTTCCAGTTTTAATTTTTATTATTAATTTGGTCGGCTAAATATCTTCTAGTAAAAAGCAAAAATGTAAATATATCAATTCTTGACAAAGTCATAAAATCCCAGGCACTGGGGCACGAGACTTCAAAGACCTCCTAGGGTTAACAGACATGTATTTCTTTTTAAACTGCGATATTTTATATGGATTTAAAAGAAATCGGGAAATGAACAAGTTTGGGTTTATTTGATTTTGGAACAGAGAGGTGATGTCGGGTAAAACGAAGTTTTCATGTTTATTGGTGTCTGTATAGGCCATGGCACAAGCTGCACAAGGGGAAGACATCATCACTGCATATAGGCGTGCACACATGCCAACTGTTCTTGAGGAAGATGTCTCAACTCCAATGGGCCAGTCCTTCGATCCAGGACCGCAGCCGTCCACATCCAAGCAAGCTGCTGCTGCGATGAGACAAAATACCTGTTTTGAATAATCATCGCAAAATAGCACATCCTCGGGGAAATTTCTTGCTGGAGATTTGTCCATGTGCATACCATTATGATCTAAAATTAGTTTGGGCTCTATGATAAGACCCGTGAAAGTGAAAGTATATGTACTCTTTGCGTGAATTGAGAATTCTAAAAGACTAGAGTAAGGGTAGCTAAAACACTTTAGTCAGCCAGTTGGCATTTGTCAGTTAATTTAGTCATTTCAATGGTCAGCTAACTATTAGTCATTAAATGTCAGTGGATTCCGTCTTTTACAAACACACTTTAATGTATTGATGTGCAAAAGTTATTATGTGCTTAATTTTTTTGGATCTATATGATCAGAAATTTCATATGCATATGCTTGCAAATTAAGCCCATCAGGGAACAAATCTAAAAAACTCTGGAGCTTGGGATTGGTGTTCCCGATGTGCCGATATCAGATGCATTTATTTTATTCATGGAATGGTTTTATCTTTTCTAATTAATTTACACATGAAATCGGATCTATTTTACGAAAAATTTTGGAAAGCCATATTTTTGCGGAAATTGAAATTATTATAAAAACAACTATAAGTAGTCAAAACTTTAAGAAATCAAAGAAATTTTATTTTCCATCTCCGTCCCAATGATTTCAGAAGACAATTACCTGATTTACCTTAAGTTACCGTTAAGTCTCATAACAGACTATTTTTGGATTGGAGTACATTGCTCAGCACTCAGCATGAGTCTCCTACTGAATTCTAATTATTTTCCAATCTTATTTTTACATTTTCCAGATTTTATTGAAGTTATTGAAAAGTAATCGAATAATAAAATAATATATTCGCGTAGTTAAATATATTTTAGATAAATGTACTAAGCCTGCAATACATGGACATTATAATATAATGGTTACAGTTACCAGTGAAAATTTGTGACTAGCGATCACAAAATCACTAATCACAAAAATCACAATGTGCTTTATATGTAGTAGGTAATGTAGTTTTTATATAACAGTGGGTAGTGTCTGTAGTGTCTGTAGTGTCTGCTTTTAGATTTCAATTCACTATAATGCTTCTTCAAGATTGTGAATAAATAATATCACTAGGATATAATCCACACATTTTCAAAATACGAATAGGTATGACCAAAATATATGCGTACCACCAGATTCGTGGACATGATCTACATATAAGCTTAAAGAATGTTATAATAATGTTAATGTCAAGTGTGTTATCAATGTTATATGATCAAAGGAATTCAATCTCTTATTGTAATTGATATTTGTAATAGCGAATTCTATTGCAAAAATAAAATATTTAAGTATGTCTCTGGCTAATTCTTTTTTGTTATTTTCCCACCAGATACTGTTATGTTCACATTAACGCATGCATTAATTTAGTTCAGGGTCTAAGGTCATTAGTTATCCTCTTGCTCTTGTAAACTGTGCCAGTAGTAACCTAATACTAGTAATCAATCACGAACAAAATTACCCATCCCACAAAGTCGCCTTTGGTTGTCTTTAACTTTTAAATTGGAGCGGATAGATAGAAAAATAAGTTCGTTATTCGAAAGCTCAATAATTAATGTTCATACTCATATCACGTATAAAATTAAAATACCGCAATTTTGTATTTTATGTTCGTTATGCTTCCCTTTTCCCAATTGAGAAAATAATTGATTTTTCGATATCTTGTAAATCTAAAATCGACATTTAAAAGCCTTTATTGTTCGTTGAATGGCAGAAATGAATCCAAACTAAATAATTTCAGATAAATACCTTTATTTGGGTCACAGTTCATTCTCATGCATATCCTTGGATAATGTACATAATAATTGTCACAGAAAGCCATGTACACTTAAAATATCTTAAAAGATATCTTAAGTCGCACTCAATTAGGTTTTAAACAGCAGTTACTTTACATACCGTCGATCTTTCTATTACGGGGGGTTCTGGTTCTGGCTCCTGGTCATAGGACTGTTCTGCATTTTGCGGATCACAATCATTATCCCCGGAGTCCCCTCCTGACCCGGGTTCTTCTTTCAATACTTCACTTTCCACTTGAGTTTCAATTGTCGGAGGAGCGGGACTCGGATGAGTCGGAGGAGCGGGACTCGGATGAGTCGGAGGAATCTGTTGCAACGAATCTAAAAGCATTTTGTTCGTCGCCTCCTCCTCATTTTGTGTCACGAGAGATGACAGTGTCAGGGAGATGAAGGAGCTCGGACGAGATCCAGGCCTAGATGACGGCTCCTCTTGATTCTTGGGCTGCTTCCGACGCAAATACTGGAACCGAGGGATCACTTTCTCCGTTTTTATCTGGATTTCATCACACGCTGGCGCAGAAACTAAAATAACAGAACGCAACTCGTTTTATACAGCCCCCTGCACCAAGGAATTTTCCAAACATGCTAACATTGGGAAAATTAATACAAATTGATTACTTTGGCTGTTTCTATTCGATTTGTCCTTAACTGCAGGCAAACATTTTGGTAAGTTGCTGTCATCAGGTAAAAGGACGGAATCTCTAATTTTGGGATATGCGGAATCTTCTACCCCAGTTAGACGAAAGTAAACATAAAGCAGTAGAATGGAGAGGAAGGCGAGATCGACTATTAAGTAGAAGAAAACTGTGGGGAAATTGACCGAATAATATTCCCAATGCATTATAATTAAACAGAGTTCAGCTCCGTAGCGAATGAGAATGACGAGCAGAATCCCCAAGGATGGGTACAGAACTAAACTGAATGAATCCTGCAAACAGAAAGACATGAAAATATATTATAGGAAAATATTCTCGTGTTTGAGTAAGAGTTTTAGTTGGAGTATTTCTTATTCTTATCTTATCAATCATATACATATATATAATACATTAAATGTGGTCAGTTGGATTTTCTCAATTCATTTGTCAAATAGAGATACTCATGTAATAGAAATAATACCTTTTCAATGCCAGTGAAAACGAAGCCCCCAAGACAGAAAACTGGGATCATGTAAATGGACTGGAAAAACAACATCGTCGGAACTTCTACATGGGCCGAATATATCTGTGCCTATCATACAGGAAAAAATTAGGATTATATAAAATATAAATTACAAAATAAGGAAGTTTTTAAATATTAGACTAAAGAATTTACGGCGATCCAGGAAAATGCATTAATTTGCTTACCATGTACAGAATCTTTGATTCACTGGGTTTTTGGCCCAATAGATTTATTTATCACAAATTACCATTGGTTAATTTAATTAACCGTTTACTGTGTTTCCATTGAAAATGAATACGTAATCTGTCTTCAGATCAGTGGGACTCGGCTCTAGAGCACTCGGCCGAGTTCCCTGTTTTGACTTGCGAAGAAAATTACATGACAATATAATCTGATAGCATTTCTTACCATATCATCTGTAAAAAATGCTGAAATAAAGCTTGCAGTCAATATCAGTCCTCTTGCCTGTACATATAGGAAATCAATGATAAAATCACAAGAAAGCTTTTCATAGTACACTTGATAATAAAATAATAATTGTTTTGTAATATTTATTTGTACCATAAAGTTTCCAGCAGCAAGATATGCAATTCCTCGGGGAGATGGACGATACATTTTGCCAGCTTAATAAATATTTAGACTTATTACGGGCAGGGATTTTCACGTAACGTAAAGTAGTAGGACTCCTTGCAGAACTCTGATACAGAGAGCTATGCTATTTTATACGGTAAACGAATCAATGTGGAAAAAGATTCCCAGGTTGGAAGTACAATTTGATTTCACTTTTTAAAAAATATTTAAACCATCTCATAATTATAAGAGTTTTTGAAATTGTGTGGCAATGACAATTTTTCTAGCATTTTAAAAAGACTGAGGTTTTACTCGAGTGTTCGTGTTGTTGTGTTTGTGTAGGATGTGCACTGTGCATTTACTACTATTACACCTACTCTACTTGCACACATGCATAATGCACGTGAATTGTAACTTCTTGTAAATGTGATTTTATGTGTGTGTAGAATAATGAGATTTATCTACTAATATGACGCATTTTGTACAAGAACTTTTTACACTTTTAGCCAGGATTTTGAAATTTGGTGCACGTAGGTATAAGTCAAAATAGGTACAATTGCGTTTTCAAACAATTCAAAAGGCCAGGAAATATTATGAATGGAATGTCATTCTAAGCCCGAAGAGTGACACCTCCAACAGCCTCAGTGTATCTTGCTTTTGGCACTTTCTTGATATTTAAACTTTACCAGTTAAATACTGTGTGTACGTATTATAATAATATTAAGACTAAAAAATCCGAGAAAGACAAATCTAAGCAGAAAAGGTTTAATGTAGGAAAATGCTTTACATCTAATAAAGAATTAAGGAAGTTGTTTGAATTAACAGAAGTGAAATAGTTCCGAGAGACTAAAGGAAAAATACTTATTTTATCGTTCCCAAATGTGTTCCTTAATGCCACCAAGTTATAAGTCACGAAAAATTAGCAAGATTTCAAGGATGCCACTTTTTGTTATTGAGAAAAGCTTGTTACGCAATTTTTCGAACAAAAGTCCTAAGCTTTAAGCAATTTTGCAGCGATACTGAGTACACTGCGTGTTGATGCAAATAAAATGATCATCCAGTATTCATAAGTAGGTAGGTACCATATTGAAGTCTGTAGTTATATGATGAACCAAATTAAACTGCACTTTAAAGTCTTAGAGTAATACAGTAATAGAGAAGGCAAGCATCGGTGGATTTGGCCAAACCCCAAATTCTTGCAGCCGCCTAGTATTAGTAGTGTAACTTCGAGTTTAATTCAAAACATTTGTACAATCAATCCGAGATAGCATTTTGCTTTTGCATGAGCCTAATAATTTGAATATCATTGCTTATCAGTAATAAAATCTTCATTGGATGATAAATGTTATCCGATTAAATAATTCAATGCGACTTTTTGGCCTACATCTTTTCAACAATAATGGAAATATATTGCGAAAAAATAGAATATTGGTCTTCAAGTAAAAAAAATAATTTACTTTGTTGTGAAATAAATAATCTTGCTTATATTTACAGAGTAACTGTCTAAGTCATGGAAAAGTAGCATAATATTATTCTTAGCTTAGCACAAGTACATAATGTTGTAATGCAACCCTTGCATAAAGGACGGCAATAAGAATAAGAGAGTGCTTGGCTTGGGATAACGAGTACAGTGATTTCATTTTTTATTTTTAGCCTGCTTCATTTTTGCACATTGTGATGGTGGAGAATTGTTCAAGCACTTGGAATAGGAGGAAGATATAATCACAGTCTAGATGAAACACAGCCACTGCTTTTGCGTCCTGTTTTGTCTATAATGCCTAGTTTATAGTCGAGGCTCCACGAAGTTATCATGGAAGGATAATGCCGTGATTGCATTTATAGTTAAAACAAAGTGTGAAATGAAGGTGAAAATCTTTACTCTTGGATCATTGGAATATTTTAATAACTCAGAAAGTGAAGAACTTCACTTTAGCGTCATAATAACTTCATAAAACCCTGAAAAGTTAAAAATTTCACTTTAACTTCACGATAACTTCGTGAATCCTGTACTATAAACTAGGCATAAGTGTTTAGTATACACCAAGGAACGTTGACTGTTGTCATGGCACCCTACCAGGTACAAACAGAGGTCCGTAGAGGGGGTCAAATTTCACTCAAAACCCGGAGTAGGGAAATGCGTGCAAACAAATTAAATCAGGAGTAAGGAACTGCAGGTAAAGCAATTACACGCATTTCCCTACTCCGGGTTTTGAGTGAGATTTGACTCCGTCTACGGTTGTACCTGGTAGGGAGCCATGACAACAGTCTACGTTCCTTGGTATACACTATAAATAAATACTTAGATAGGGATAGATAAAAGAACGAGTACATAGTTGTTTTCAAGCGTCTAATCTGTAATTGAAAAAATCTGTGACTTTCATGCAACCTTTCAGTGCCATAATTCCCAAAACGCTACATCCTACGGTTAGACCCACCCGGCTTCGTAATTTTATAATCGAAGGCTCTCCTACACGATTCATTTCTGCCGAAATAATAAACTGCTGGCAACAGACAGCAGGATCCAAGTGTCGATAATACTAATAGAAGTAATAAACTGTTGGCAAACAGGCCATAACGTTTGGCCCTTGACCATCGACCTGTTTATTAGTATGAATTGATGGCTGCAGTCGCTTGAGTAGAATGAACCATCTCACAACAAAAATAACGTTGTATTGATTTTTTGTTTTAAACCCCTCCCGTGTGTCCGATTTGACTCTAAATCTATAACCAGTTGTTAAGTTGTTAGTATATCTGTACATTATTCTGTGCTTACAGATTTAAAAAACCTTAAATTGTTAAAGAGATATTCAACACTCAGACGCCCGGCCAGACAGACCACATGCTACAAACGTCCTTATAGGGATACCTCGATCCTAATAAAGTTGTACCTGCACTGACCCCAAACACTAACCCCTTGTCCTTTTCCATTCCCCTGGGTTAATATTCTATTGAATCATTTCACCCGAAAAATATGAAGAAGGACACAATGATGACTCTAAAAGGGTTTACCGTTACTGTGTTACTCATTTTGAAAATTGATATCTCCATTTGTTATAATAATGTAAGCACTGAAAGCCCTAATCTGTTAGGTAACAATCTCAATATTCTCAATCAAATAATATCAGCCCCAGAACTATACACGTGTAGTAAACATCTCACGGACAGTGATGACTTCTTCATAAATTGCGATAATGACGAGAAAGTTCGAGGAAGCAGGGATATCTCGGACAAGACCTGTTGGGTTGCTCCATCCCATCTAATGTCCAAAAACATATCTTCAAAGTTTAGGTATGAGTTTTATGATGTCTTATTTTCATTTTTGCGATAAAACCTCGTCAATACATTTTGAATCGCCACCTTTATTTTTCAGATTGTTATTCAAAGATCTGGCGAAGTCATGCAAAGCAATATCATTCATTGTTCATCTTCCCTTGATTAGAGGCATTGAAGTATCAGAGGGAAAACTTCTTCAAAATGGATACCTCGCGTATAAACAAGAATATTATCCTACGGACGAGTTTTGCATAAATAGGTTAAACCAATTCTACTTCATGACTATAGCAAATTATAATTTCCAAACATTTATACATAATCGTAAGTAAGTACATTAGTCCGTCCTTGTCATTATTTAATTAGCCCTATCCTAATCTGTGTTTTAATTGCATGCAGTCAGAACAGGACCTTTCTCGAAGTGAAAATTTGTAAGCCCAATTGTGATGACGAAAATGGAAGGATTTGTATTCAAGTTAGTTTTAATGTTCTGTCAAATGCTTGTATTGTTCTGTAATTTTTTTCCGGAACAATTCTCAAAAGAATGTTTGTATATAGGAGCCTATTGAATAGTACAATGCATATATAGGTATATTTTATGTTTATATGCGTAATTAAACTATCTTTTTGTATACTTAATTGACTTAGAAATGCTGTGCTGTGGACAAAGTGTTCAGTTTTGGCTTCTCCCCCAATCCTGATCAAAATCCCCATCTCTTCAGAGGCTGTCAATTTCCAGAACATGAAATATTTAAGCCCCCTGTTTACTACAACTCCCGCGAACGAATATCAGAGGAAGAATTGAGCAATATGCCAGGAATTCATTATACCGAAAAATATCCCAGAAGTTTTAAATACAATTGCAATAATAATAAAACAGTGTTTTTCAGTTCCCCTTACGTGATTGAACACATCAAAAATTTAACCAACAGGGAGTTCGATCACCTAAAGTTTAGAATACGAAAAGATGGCAAGATTTTGTACAGAGAGAATGATGGCACCTGCGGAGTTCTAGATCCCAAGATCCATGATTTTTGCATTGATGGAGTTGTCAGTTTTGATCGTGAGAGTGTAAGCTATCG